>JAHZNB010006349.1:0-25161 GCA_027744295.1 Callyntrura guangdongensis
AATTGTGCGCCTTTTTATTGGCAAGGAATTTGAGGCTCGTTTAGTTGGTGCATTTATGAAAATGAAAACCCTAACGTGCGTTTTGGTTTACCAGGCATTGTTGCACTCGCTGAATGAATACAATCTGATAAAAGCTAGCCACCATTTACCAGTCGGTCAATGTCAATGGTCAACACAGTACAAGCTGTTTGATGGTAAACAAGTAAAGTCACGTAAAAAGACTTAATCTGCACTATCTCTGCAGCTGCAGCCCCAGCAAAGCCACAAACTTTGTGCCGTGGTTTTACCTGTTGTGTTTGGGGATGACAGAGTGACCTGTTGTGGTGGTTGAACGTGGCATATATTTCCCCAAGTTTTTATGTCGCAACACTTTGACTGATTAGATATTGGTAGATAAAACAAAACATTTTGCTTGAGAAAAGTGGAAGAACATTTTTTTAAATGTTTGTTCTTATACTTTTTTTATTTTATTCGTTTCATCTAAACCTGTTGTCAGTATTGTTAAGTAAGACATTTAATGTGTGTATAAGTACCCTACATTCAGCTTTTGTGTACATATGTGACAGTTAAAATAGTCTAAAATACTCACATTGGGCAAAAATTAAATGATTTCCTCACATTTTAAAATTATTGCGGCATATGTGGCATATTGTACAGATTGAAGCTGTATGCATTTTTTGATTTTGATGCGAATTCAATAGGGTGTGGAAAATATTTACAGTTCTTTCTGACTGCCAAGAATCGACATCTCTAGAATAAAATTGTTTTTATAAATAAGTAACGCTGTATTATATATGTAACGTCCGTGTATTGTAGCTCAGAGTGTTTGAAGAAGTCCTGTAAATTAAAGTTATGAAACGAATTACCTGTGCATTATACGAGAAAACCAAAAGGGACAGACTGAGACGGTTTGGATTTATACATGGATAAAAGTGGCAGCACTATGTAGTAAGAAAGAAAGGGCAAGAAGGGACTGAATGATTGACTGAATTCATTATAGCTAAAATCAATGCAAATATAAAATGCATAATAAAACATTCATAAACGAACTGGTTTTACAAAATTCAAAAGCAAAAAAGTAGCAAAGTAGCATCAATTAAGTTGTAGGTTGAGGAAAATAACAGCTTCATGACTTCATGAGGATTACTATTGTGACTACAGACTAAATAATAGCAACTCCAAAATTCAAGTTTTTAACTCATAATCATCATCATTCAACGGAATTTCATTCATTTTCACAGTTATAGTATGTCATGGTGTCTATAAAATTTGAGTTTGCATAACTGCGCTTCAATTAGATATACATACATACATCAAGAAAGACGTTTCCATCAATGAATATGCAATGATCAGAAAGTCTGGGCTTAAGCGTTCAATTTGTAAGTAACGTTAACTGCGGAAAACAATTTATATTCCTCAAATTCTGATGTTCCAAACACGGCTCAGGGCAGATATCCTATCGCAATAAAAATTACTAAAATTAGCATGAGAATGAGAGGCATGTTAGTTATAAAAAAATTATAAAAATATGACTCAGAAATCAGAATTAAGAATAGTATATACGACGACTACTGTACTTGTACTGTATATCAAAACCAAAGTACAATTAGAACGTCGACCAGAAAAAATACAACTCTTACTACTCCCAATATGGTTGATTTGATATTTTCATCTCAACTCTCAACGGTCTCAACCTCAACCCATTCACTACTCCTCTCCCAGTCTCCCATGTGACATGACTACGGTCTGTGACAGTTTGATAGATTTTAACTGAAAATTTAGGGCCTCCAAAAATTAGTCAGCTTGCTTTCAAAATGTTCTGTTTTGTGTAAGTTAACGAAAATGCAAAGTTTTGTTAACTGTTCAATTGTTCTTTTTTGCGACTTGAGACGTTTAAAGGTAGTATACTTATAGCTAAAAAATGTTTCATATTGTATTTTTGTGTTTGCAAAATGGCGTTTTCGGTGTCAGTCGAGTCGGTAAGTTGTGCGTTTGTGCGCTTAATCACAATAATAATATAGTTGTTTAGTTAGGCTTCGGCTTTACCATTATTAAAACGTATGATTATTGTGTTTGCCTTGTGTTGTATCAAGGTACAAATGCTACTAGTAAAATTTTCTAACTCGTAAGAGCTATGAGTGAGAATATTTATTGATTGGCGAAAACAATTTTAAAATTCGTTTGCGTTCAAAAGTTTTTGTGGGTACAGACTAGCACATACAGACAGGAAGATAATCTTATTAACTACTGAATACTTTTTCGGTAGTAACTAACTACTGTTGACTACTTAGTGAGGGAACTTTTAAAAATGGGCTTCTAAAATTACGATAAACTTATCTATGATATGATAGTTCGTCTCATCAAAAAATTATGTCGTATTAATAGATGGGGCGTACTATCACAATGAGATCGAGATGAGATCCTTGAACAACGGCGGTAGATAGGTAGTATGCTTTATCAAGAGACATGTAAATATCCAAAACTCCTCACAGTAGGAGAAGACATGGTACACCCACAAAATGTACCTAGTAAGGGCGTTTTGTTAAATTTGACACGACGTGCAGGATTACATTACAACGGTTATTTGCTTCACACATGCGGTTTACGATGCCGGCAAGTCGCCAACCACACAAAATTTATCCATTCAATTTTAGGGGAGGGCTGCTGTTCTGTTCATTCATATCCATAATTGTATCGAAATATGTAACTGACTTAAGAAGACGAAGACAGATTTATTGTACCTTGGAACTGGAACCTCTGAAACTTCACAGTTGCATGTAGGGTACACATTACTATCATCCATCACCCATCTTCGCAGTCGACCGACACTTAGTCTAAGACTATTAGTCTTTGTTTACGATGTGAATGTCGTATTTCAATTTTTACCTAAACGCTTTCAATTTGCACCTCGGCAGGCTCGGCAGTTAGGCACGTAGAACATGTTAGAAATTAGAATAAAAATCAATGCTTAACTTAAACTTAACCACACAGTACATTTAACAGTGCATTACGACGGTTCGTTGGTGTTGGTATATATATATAGTTTACTGGCAAACATTATTTTATTTCGTTCTTTTTTATTATTCCAGGTGGTTAATCATGGCCTCCGTCTGAATTTGTTCCTCATCAGATTATCAAGATCAGGAGGATTCAAAAACATCCAAAATTTAATTATTACCAATTGGACTTGTTGAGTTATAATCTAATTTGTTTTTGAGAAGAAGGTTGAATTTAGTTGAGTTTCCGTTCAGACAGGCGAACACTAATTCGATTGATTAATCATTCGTTTATCAATATCATTGTAATTGTAAAGCAATCATCGTCCTACATAAGCATAATTTTAATTCGCTTATAGTATACTACAGTAAAAGTATGTTTTACTAAAAGAAAAAAATCAATCTAGAAAAAAAATATTTTATTTTATAATGGTAGATTCATAGTGTTCGTCGTGCTGATGTGTACATTTATAAAAGCGTATAATTTTTTAATTATATATTTACATACCTCATTTTGCCATCAGATTTTATCAATCAACCATTTTTAGTTGTAAAATTTATTCACATCAGAAGGAGTATTTAGGAAGAGGAGTGCTTGCTTACAAATTTGTATTTAATTGGATGGTGGAAGAGGTCTAAATTGTTATTAGTTTTGTTTGATTCGGTCAAATTGGCGTCATTCTGATTAGTTTTGTGCACCGTAATTTAAATAAAGAATCTAACAAGTAATCGACGTCATTGAAAAAAATAACTCATCCTTCTTTTTTCGTCGTGGTGTCGAGATAGTAGTTGCCTTACAGAAATTCATATGATCTGAGTATTATATGTGTAAAAAGAAGAAAATAATTTTAGTTTAAAATCGTTACTCAACGGATTCAAAAGTTATTTAACATCTCCCACTGGTCTATGTTTGTTAAATCAGAAATAAAGTTAGGGATATTCCTACCACATTTATATATTGTCGTCGGAAAGGAATACTTGTAGTAACGCTTTCTCAACTTTTTAAAAAGCGGTTTTGAAGAAAAATTGATCTGGTTTGGGACTGTTTAATTTTTACTTGTAACGGGAGAAGAAAGTGATTTGTGCGTTGCATTATTTTGGCTCGAGTTATTGGAAAATTGGACGTTTTGATTTTTTGACTCCGACGACAAGTTTTAAGCAATTAAAAAAATCACTTATTTAAATAATGGCCAGTGGGAACAACGGGGAGATAGCAGGTCTTGGAGAAGCGGAGACAAACAAGTTAAACCAAGACTCTGGAACAACAGGTGCTTCCAGTGGGAAAGTAATTGATCAAGCAGCTGGTGGGGATGCGTTTTCTGCTACAAATAACAAAAAAGATGAATCGGCTGAACCCAGAAATATTCCTGCCGATCAGCGCTCAGCCGACTACCAAAAATTAATTCAATGTGGCTTAGATGAAAAAGTAGCTGCTAAATTGGACGATATATACAGTACCGGTAAGAAAACTACATTATCTTATCTTGTTAGCTAGTTATAATATCAAGATTCCTTACTGATTCGAGGGCGATAGGATTTAAAAATTATCCACATACCCAGCTCCATGTATTCTTGAAATTGCGGATAGCATGGCGTTTTTATGTCTAAACCGTGGGAAATAAATCAGTTAACTAAAAACACCACTCTTGCAGTTTTACATTGCAGTGTAGGAACCTGAGTTTTCTAACAATTTTAAATGGTTGAGTAAAATTAGTAAGGCTCATAATTAAGACGTGCCTGCATTTAATGTACTTATTGATAATTTAGGGAAACTTGCGCATAGTGACCTGGATGACAGAGCATTAGATGCTTTGAAAGAGTTTCCTGTGGACGGGGCTCTAACGGTGCTGAAACAGTTCCTAGATTCGAATTTGGAACATGTTTCAAATAAATCGGCCTATCTCTGTGGGGTCATGAAAACTTATCGTCAGAAATCCAGATCCGGCCAAACTAGCGTTCCTCAAGTTCAAAGGTATGTTGAAAGTTGAATATCATATCAATATCATGTAATTTATGTGATTTCTTGCACAATTCACGTTGTGGTTGTTACGTTTATGATAATCTGTTATTTCATGGTAAGAACAAAAATAGCTTTTCATAGAAATAAATGTAGGTGTCCATTTAGGGAATTTCATTAACTTAATTATGCTTTATATACAACTTATATACAATTATGATTTATTTGGTATCGTTAACAGTAGGGTAACAAATTATGAGATTGATATCATCAATATAGTTGCCAGCGGGAGGTTAAAGTGGAAGGCACGACTTGATTAGCTTATATATACACATGGGACCGTCGTGTCAGTCAGTTGGTGTCGTGTCGTGTTACTGGTTTCAAACCAGTGGTTTGGTTGTCAGAACCAGAACCATTATATGACGAATTCCCATAGAAATTCCAGCACATGTATATATCTCGAATATGTCAGATTAGACTCGGGTCTAAACAAGAGAGATTCAGATTTTATTTGTGGTCAAAAATCTGTATATAGTCGCATTCGGAAACCTTTTGAGATTATAATATGGGAATAATCGGAATAATCAGAATTCAAAGTGAGAATAACTTTCTCAGTAATTATTAGGAACATTTTCCCTTCCAATGTCCTACGAAATTGTTGCCTTTTTATTCTTGCGCTTTATCAACTAAGTAAAATATTTCAAATTATCTAATGCAAAAATCATGACCACCTCTTCGGCCAAAGTGTCAAAATCTGAGTCTAGCTCTTGGACCGAGTCAAAGCATAATGAAAATCCTGTAGATAACGTTGATTTCAACTGGCGAGTTCGACGAGAACCGATTTTTGATGACGATAGCTTGTAAATATCTTACGTTATCATGTCATAGCTTCAATTAAAAACTCTGAAGTGAAGCTAAACGTAATTTTTATCATTTTACACTCTTACAGTAGTCCTGCAAAAGGTCCAGATGAAGCCAAAATCAAAGCCATTCTTGAGAGAACTGGCTACTCACTAGATGTGACCACAGGGCAACGCAAGTACGGCGGACCGCCCCCAAATTGGGACACTATGCCTCCTGGCAATGGATGCGAGGTATTTCATTACAGTAATTCGTTGGTAGTTTTAATATGCCACATACCCAGCTCCATGTATTCTTGAAATTGCGGATAGCATGGCGTTTTTATGTCTAAACCGTGGGAAATAAATCAGTTAACTAAAAACACCACTCTTGCAGTTTTACATTGCAGTGTAGGAACCTGAGTTTTCTAACATTTGTATATATCATCATTCATATGTTCCTTTGAAAATTACAATTGATAGTATTGAATGTACGTTATAATTGTTATTAATATTATCGAATTTCTTTCTCGTGTAGGTATTCTGTGGTAAGATACCGAAGGATATGTATGAAGATGAGTTAATTCCCCTATTTGAAAAATGTGGTGCAATATGGGATCTTCGTTTGATGATGGATCCTATGACCGGTCTCAACCGGGGCTACGCTTTTGTAACTTTCACCAATCGAGATGGTGCACACGAGGCTGTTAAACAGGTTAGATAAAATCCGACTAAAATTAAAAAACTGACTATATTGGATTCACTAAAATGCCTAGACCATGCTAGGGTGTAGAACATAAATTAGTAAAAGAAATGAACGATCTATAATCGTACCAGATTGATGGTGTAAGTCTTCGAGTTGGAACTACTCCTTGCAAAGTTTCAGTATGCCGTCCGAAAACACAGCTTTTTGTCGGAAACATTCCAAAATCAAAGGATAAGGATGAACTTTTTGAAGAGTTCAAGAAACGATCAAGTAAATTATCTGATATGTACTCGTACTCATTAGAAAAACAATTGCGTGCTTTGCGGTTATGTATGTGCATTTTATACATGTCAAGCAAGTGTACATAATGAACGTACATGTTAAACTCGTTAAAACTGTGTGTAAGAAACAATCGAAAAGTCAAAAATTAGAGACAAATGGTATATTGCTTTTTAAATACATAGAGAATAGAGACGTTGCATCAACATTATCTTTTAACGTACTGAAGTAAAATAAGAACTAGAGAAACCAAAGGCATTCAGTAGTTCTAAGCAGCCTTCTTTCTGTGTATAATTTTTGTATTCCATTATTCATTTTTATTGTGTTAACAGTTGAATGATTTCGAGATTCGTAAAGGGAAAAAGATAGGCGTGACAATATCATACAACAATCATCGTTTATTTGTTGGGAACATTCCAAAAAATAGGGATCGAGATGAACTGTTTGAGGAATTTTCCAAGCATGCTCGTAAGTGTTTTATTATTCTCAAGACGATATCCCTTTTTTCTTTTACTAGCCAAGATTTGCCTAACCTTTTTTAATTTCTGTAACAATCTCAATTTAATGGGCTTTATCTGTAACTAATAATTATTGCTTTGTGTGATAGTTGGGATTTGGTTGTAGATATTTGACAAAAATGTTTAATATGTGATGTTTTACCTTTATGTTACGCTTGCTTAAATTGCACTAAAAGTGATCTTACAAACAACGCGTATATTTAATACCAAACCAAAATACAGGCAAAAGTGTAATCAGTACTGTTTCCCCGCTCAACGTCCACCGTAAGTTACACGGAAGTGGTTGATTGAATGAAGAAATATAATGTTAAATAAAGGGTTACACGGGATTGTTAAGTGGAATGATAACGATAATAATGTTAATGTTGCTCTTAATATTTTACATCACTGAAAAATTTGAATATTTTAGGGTAATGCCTCCGATGCCAATGGCACGTGGTCGAGGAATTAGAGGAACTCCTATGGGTCGAGGAGATTTCGGTAAATATATAATTTTGATGGCTTTTTCTTTTTGTACTTTTGCTTTCGTGTAGTAAGAAAATAGTTCAGGTAATACTGGTACAGTGGTACATTAGTGCATTTTTGTGAAAAGGCAGCCAAAGGAATGTAAACAAAGCATTAGATTTTGGTAGTGCTGTAGTACAGTAGTTTCGTTATTTTGACGAATGCTAACATGTGTACCTTTTCGTTAAAATAATATTCCATATGTTCCTGGTTTCCCTGCACTTTCCCAGAATTTAAACGTTAATTAAAACCATATATTTGACTAATATAATTTAATACCTTTACCGGCTTATGGGACCACAATCAGATGTAGAGAAAATTCTGTTTTAGTTGACTTCATCTGATGTTGATAATCGTTTCCTACATTTATCACATCATCCGTATTTATTAAGTTTCAAATTATCAAAACGACATGGTCAGAGGTTTTTATTTATTTGGTAATGGTGGCTGTATACGGCAAACTTATGCTTGACAAAACATGCTATCGCCAATTGCAATTAGCACACATAGGAATTGTAATATACTGGGGGGTAGTTTATAGGACCATATAATTAACTATGTAAATAATATCGAGAAACTGGTGTTGTGTGTGTATATATAGTGTTTCGTTTGGTTTGGATATTATGCTTGGATTATTTATTATTTATTACAACTTGTTTCCCTTCTGTTGTTTTGTTCGCCATATTTCTCTTGGTATCTGCTTTTATTTAGACAACGAATGTTATGATCCCTTTTCTGTGGGATTTGGAGATTTTCGAGGACTGTTGGGAGATCCCTCCATGTTTGATCCAGATCTGTACCCAGAACTTGCTGATGATTTATATTTTGATTTTCCTGGCCCGATCCCGGCTCAATCTGTTCCCTTTTTGCCTGCCTCGTCGTCAAGATTCAATAGTAATAGACTTCCTCCTCACCTCAACCACCATCAAACCCAAACGGTTCGTTCATCGATCAATTTAATGAATGTGGAAATCTTTTATGATTTAGATTTTTTGATTTTAATTTGGATATCGCACATCATGCGGTTACATATTTTGTTTGTAATGCTCGTTTGTTGAACCTTGTCCAGTTTGATTGTCTTCCTTTCCTGTGGTGTATAATTACTATAATTTCAAACCAGTTTTTATCTTTTGTCGATTAAGTTGCTACAAAGATAAAAATGAATCGCTTCAATGCGCACATTTTAAAATAATAACTAACACTGCAATTACGCTATAAAATAGCTCTTAAGCTTTGTGGGAAATAAAAATTAAGCAAATTGATCGCTCTGATGACTGAAATGTTTTGAAACGTGTTGTAATAATATATAGAAGAGGGCATATCACTATATAGTCTTGGAAAAGGGAGATGCTAGCGTATATGAATCAGAATCAGTACAATAATAAAGTCAGAAAAGTTAATTTTGGAAGACTTTTTAACTGCTGCAGGTTGGCCGTGGCCGTGGGGCGACCCGTCGTGGGGTCGTGCCGGAAATGGCGTCGCTAGCGGCCGTTGGGCTGATGGGACCGGGGATGCTTGGAACGGTGCCGCTGGGGCGGCAGGCTGGAGTACTGCGTTCAGGACTGCAGGGGGACCGGCAGCTGCGCTTCCGTGGACTTGGAACGCGACTGGCCGCACGGGCTTCAGCTCCGGTAGTAACGGTTGGAGGCCTGCAGATCAACGGCAAACCAAACAAAGGACTCAGGGTAAATTCTCGACCAAGTAAGCTCTTCCTAATATCAATGCAGCATTTTCCATAAAATAAATAACCAGTGCAAGGGAAACTTACATGTATAACAAACAACTAAACTTAGTTACTTTAACTTTTCAGAGAGCAACGGCAGTAGAGGCGGTCGGACGTAAGTTTCCTTTTGCCTTCGCATCATCAAACCATCACGCCATCTCAACAAAACAATCTGTCAGTCTCGCGAAAAAGAAGTAAAAAGTAATTAACAAGCCTGTCGCCGCGTGTATCTGTCTCTAACCACTCTGTGAGCTGTCAAATATTCTGATAATGTAGAAAAAGAAAAACAAAAATATGGGTCCACTATCAGGAAGAAATTATTATGTCTGTTAAAAAATAATTATGACTGGTCCAGTGCTGCTGTAGTAAGAAAGAGATAAAACAATATATTGTAATATACTAAAGAGAAACCCTTTATATTCATTATTAAAGTTTTACAAATACAGAAAGAACTATGCTATAAAAACCATAATATCGGAGAAAGGTATTAATATCTTTAAAAAAATGTAAACGTAAAGTTTCAGAACATAAAATTGATCAAATTTGCCAATCATCAAAAACGATTGTATTCTTATTCAATTATTTTTAGAACGTATTTTCTTTGTGTAAGTGAGAAATGTGAAATTGTGTTCTTTTCTTACTAATATAAGTTTTGATTGTTTCAAATGGGCCTTGGCATGATAAAGGTATAAGTGTTTACGATTTATGTATTAGTAAATTTTAGTAATAGTGAACAAAAAACTTATCTCTAATTATGCATGTTACTGTTATCACGTTGTAAACCCGAATCTTTTTAATTAGTAGTGTTCGTTTATGTTTTGATTGCACACGTCTAAGTATATGTACTACTATTACTATTATTATGAAACCAATTTGTCAAAGTCATATTTACCAATCTATCAACAGCCCAAAAATGATCAGGTGTTTGTGACAGAAGTTGAATGATATATAGCCTCTTTCCGACCAACTTTATAAAGGGACTGCATGTGAATCGAGGCGCTTTATTATTACAATTATTAGTTTTAATGTAATAGAGAATGTACGTTACACTACTTCCATTTTCGAATCTAGGGGAGGTGGTGTGACACAAGTGAGAACTCGATGAATCGATATTTAGCATATTATACATAATATTCGATTGATATATATGTATATATCTCTTCTCTTCGTGACTGCATTTACTTCCATTTTTAGTAATAGGTACGGAACTACATTACATGTTGTATTTACTATAGCTAATGCAAGGCATGGTTTAATGTAAATATTATGAGGATGTATAGTCTTTGAAACTGGAACTTGAACTCCTTCATAAAGTTTCACAACTTTTTCTGTCATATGTGACTTTATGTTATTATCTCATCTCATTTATTGTTTAGTTAGTAAGTACGTAAAATATTATTGTTTATTATATTGTTACTTTTGTTCATCTCATTTTAATTTCTTGACGGCATCTCTTTTTCGTTTCGATTGTTTTTCTTTTTTGACATGATGAAGAGAGAATTTATATAGGGAAAAATATATTCCTAAAACTTGTATATTTACAGATCTCTGAGAGCTTGATATCTTGTGACCTTTACTACAAATACACACTACAATACGTTATCTATACGCAGAGGTGTATACTAGTACTATGTAACAATGTCGTAGGAAGAGTTAAAAGAATTTAAATAATCAGGAGAAAAATATCCTTCCTTGGTATTCACAAACGGTTATCGAAAGAAAGGAAAAAATTGTTTCCATTTTACTACACATGTTATCAATGTTTTACTGGCTCTCATATTGATTCCTCTTCCCCAAAAAGATAATTTCAATTCATGTGGGTTAAAATTGGTAATCCATTTGCTTAAAATATTGAAAAAATGATTTTTCTTTTCAAAATAAATTTCCAAGCTCTAGTTTATAGTATATATGCCATTAAGTGTGCATAAGAACTAACAAAAGGGTACTAAAAACAAATTGTTTATCTGTATTTAGCTTGTATGAAATGTAACAGTAGTACTGGTGATGACGTGCGTAAAGCTAAATACATATATATTATATATATTCTTTTCTGCGTAGTCTTAAGTCAAACGAAATGAAACTATTATATTTAATGTATAACGTTTTAGGTTAAGGAAGAACTTATTATGCATCCATAGAATAAATATAAGATTGTTATTGAACTAGAGAGAACTTTTTGTACTGGATATATTAATACAGATAGAGAGGGTGAGAAAAAGAATGGCGATAAAAAGCATTGAAGCTGATACTTGAAACCTCTATACTGCAAACAAATCAACAACGATAGAGTTTATATATTATATTCTAATAGGTATCTATATTTCCATATTTTTTCGAGACCGTTTATAAACCCTACATGAAACACTGGTATCTATCGTAGAAAACGAATGTGAGACGATAAATAATTGAAAATCAGAAGCCAAATGAACATAATTATAAACTATTCTATTTAAGTAAATACCTAAGTAGGTAGATTGTCGTGGTATGATGACGTCCAATTAGTTAGGAGACGTTCATAATTACAGAAAAAAGAACTGTGACTAGTATGATGGGAAAGATGTAGATGAGACAAAGAAGGAGACTAGGTGTTTAACTAAAAGTTAAATGGACTGCTTTAATCGAGTAATCTTCGTATTGATTCCCCATAAAAATTAATTAATAATATTGTTATTTCTGTTCAGAGGGTGTATGCAAACTATAATGATATAGATGAGGTTACTGTCACTTTGTTACTTTTGTCTTTTGCAAATTTAATGGAGGCATTTAGATTAAAGATCTGATAATCTGGATATTTAAGTAATGAGTCGAAGCGGGTTCTGCACAACCTGTTTTTACTTTGTACGATTTTAAAAGTTATGCATGAACGCTGCAAGCGGATAGGAAGATCTAAAAGAAACAACGGATGCGAGAAATATCTTCTAAGTTGAGCTGCCAAAAACTGAAAAGTGAGAACATTTAATGTGACCACGATGAAACCAATGTATTTTGAGAGTAATATAGTGGTTGCATTGCATGCTAAAATTAAGGGAAAAAAATGCTTAAACTCATAATTAAATTTTTGAAGAGTTCGTTGGATCGTGTGAGTAATTAATTTGGTGTTCCTCCTCCCGTTTTGAAATTTGGCTAGTGTATTTTTAGGACCCAATTCTATGATTGATTTCTTTTGTGAATGTCACGCTCTGCCGAGAAACGTGCACTATAAATCCAATTTCATTAAAATACACATATTCCTACATATAAATAAAGTTAGATTTGATATGCTCTGTCGCTTTTTTTGAAACGAAAACTACACTGCTATGTGCTTTTGCTGATAATAACTAAATGAGAGTGAACTGTAAAAATTTACGAGACTATTACTAATCTATTTAATCAAGGAAATGATCGATAGGAATGTAATCATAATATAAGGCATCACTGTTGACTAGTTTTAAAAACTAAATTAGCAAATTGTACTCTTTTCGTATTACAAAAATAACTTCTTAAAAATAATATGGATGTTGATGTTAATATATAGCTAGGTATTTTTTCCGTGCATAAGGAAGACCTATAAATATTTGCCAGCAGACATAATGATACAAGAGCGTAATTAATATTCAATCACCTTTGCAGATATGATGCACACACGATCAGTCTAAATTTAGAAGATAAAATCTGACCAACAAGAAGCCAATTGAGGAACATCCAAAGGTTAAATGAGTTAAACCGTGTAGACTGTCGGTTTTTGTAGATAAAAAAAGAATTCTTCGTCAAAGGACCCATATCATTTGTTTAGTAAAGTAAATCGCATGAAACTCCACTAACAAAACAACAGCAGCAGCCTATGAAAATATATGGCCTTAATATGTGTGTTTAAAAAATGTCAAATAAGATGATGTTGAGATGAGTTAAAGCAAAACAATAATGATAATAAATTGTTAAGCTAATTTTCACATTGTTATAATATGTTATTGTATAAAAAAATTGATCGTACTTTAGAAATTATTATTATTTACCATTGGGTTTTATTGTTTATTGATACAGATAAAGGAATAAGGATTATTGGGTATTTTGGGAAATTGTGGACTTTAAAATATCACTTTTTTGTTTTATTATTGTTGTTAAACGATTGTAGAGTTACATGAAGCAATTTATTAGGGATACCATAATAGAATATTATGAAACCTACTACGATATGTGTATTCCGATGGATAATTAAACTATGCAAACAAACATATTATTATTAGAGTAATATTAGTAAACTAGACATCACAATTTGTTTTTTTTTCTTGCTCTGGGAAAATTCTGCTGTAAAAAGTTCTTTTTTTGTTTCTTGAAAATGTTAAATATTTCCGTAATCCGTGTAGCACCATCATGCTAAAAAAAAATTGTCGAATAATAGAATATGGCAAGAACTGGAATGTAAACGAAAGTTACAAGATACGCTTACAGAAAAATAAAACCATCCTATATTGCTATTCTGTAAAGATATACTTTCTGTGAAAAGTAAAACTGATGCAATTTGTTTGATGTTATCAATCATACTGTGAAAAGTGTTAAAAAGTCAAGTTCAATATGTATTGTTAAAATTCTAAAAGGCTACAATCTTTCTAGATGTACCACAATTAACAAAGTTAAAACAAGGAAAGGGTTACGATACAATCAATACTATATACTGTTTACCATGCGGGATCATATTGTGTTATTTGTTGAAAAATCATGTTATATATACTCTGTTAGTACAGGAGAGGGAGAAAGGTGTTGTTTGTTGTTGTTAAGTCGTTTAAAGTATAGAACGAGGATGATAAGGACGGTGTCGGTCGGTCTAAAATCAAAAATGAGTAGATTTTTGTTGTCCGTTTTTACTACTACAAAGTATACTTGTGTAATCCTCAATCATTATATAAAATATAATCGTGATGATGATGTTGCTAAAAAGAAAAAAACAGAACATGGATGAAAACAAAAAAAATTGTATAAAAATCAAGAAAAAACAAGAATATATACATACATACATTATAAATACATTATAATAAAAAGCATGATTTTTTCTGAAATTTTTTTAAACAACGGTTTTTTAATAGTTTACAGCTTCTCTTAGCATACATACAAAGCGCATACTGAGACTAGCGGAAAGAGACGTTGTGAGCTACCACACCGTTCCTATAGACTTGTTACACTAAAAAAAACTTAATAATAAAACCGATTTCTATAATGACAATATTTTCTGCAAGCAATAATGATCAATAAAATACTTATGCTTGCTAGTTTACCTAAGTATATATCCTTTTTATATTATACATTTGGCATTGTCTAAACTACTGAAAAGAAAATGAGAATCTATATAGAAGCTCTCTTCTCTTGTTCTTCTTCGTTTTCTTTCTGCATGCTTGAACATAAATTTACGATTTATTTTACATCATCCGCTTCTCCTTCTCGTCGAGTAGATGTTCTGCCGGTACAGAGCATAAAAAAGCAGGTATTTCTCCAATCCATAAAAAATGTTTGTCACACGAGAGCGCATAAAATACTTATGACTTACAGAGAAGAGAATATGAAGAAAAGTGTATTATATTATTATTATTATCATCATCACACACCCATGAAGAAGAATACTGTAAAAAACGAAGCCAGAGGAGCTCAGTTTTTTTCCCTCATGCATGCATGCTTTCTTAATAAGCATATTGTGGCGCGCCGCCATTATAGTAAGTAAATTGTATCTTTTCATGAAGAAATACGAGTAGAGTCAATGTGAAAGGAAAATTCAAGCATGTTTTTTTTAAAAAAAGCGAATGTATTTGTATAATATGGGAATACTCTTGAAAATGGCATATTTTCTCAGTATAATATATAGATGATCACACACAGGAAGTAATAGAGATTCATGTAAATGGCATAAACTCTGTTTGATTGAACGAAAAAGTTGTTGTTACTTACTAAAAAAGAAAGCGGCGGCAGACGGCATAGAAAGGAAAGAACGACGATGAGGAAGACGAAGAGAAAAAAAGACGAAAATAAGGAAAGAAAGAAAGAAGAAAAAAGTTTTATGGCTCCATTAGAGATATTTATAACGATCACTTTTTCCTTCTTTTCTCCCTCTCTCTCTCTCTCTCTCTCTCTGCCCTTCTTGTTACAAACACTCAACTCAACGTACATTAAACAAGGGCGCAGAAGAAAAAGGAAAATGCGATGTATGTGAGTAGAAGTGTGCATGCATGTATAAAAAGAAAGCGAGAGAGAGAGAGAAACAGAGTTTAGTGAAGTAGTGGTAGAAGTGAATAAGGAGAGGACCGTGAGTTTGAAAAGGATAGAGAGAAAGCAGGAATAAAACATGTAATGTGGGTTAGACGCTATATTTTCTTTCTCTGTCTCTGTCTCTCTCTCTTGATGTGCAATAATAATGTGCAGTTTTTCTTCGTTTCTTCTTAGGCAGTTATGCTGTGGTGGTGATGACGGTGAATGCTGATCGACTCATAAAATACTGTTTTTTGGTTGTGTTCCTGAGTTATGTAACGAAAGCGTACTCAAGTGACTAACACAGACAATGGAATCCATAATAAATTGTAGGTATACATATAAGCGTAAGGTTGATATTGTTATTACATTATGTAATTTTTATTACATAAAAGATGATTATGATGATACCGAGTTTGATACATTGGACTTTCACTCATCGCCATCATCATTATTTGCTATCAGTGCCGATATGTGGTAAATAGTGCAAGAACAAGCAAAATATATGAAAAAATTCCACACAAATACACATTCTGTTTTTGTGGAGAAAAGAAGGAAATTTCTTTTCATGCGGAAAGACTCTCTCTTGAAGCAGTAAGGTAAGCATGCATGCGTGGTGCTGGTAGGTAATCATCGAATGTGGCAACGTAGAAAAAAATGGTGGAAGGAGCCGTTGAATCGGAAGAAAGATGAAGATGGTGTAGGTTGGCGTAATGATAATCAGCATGAACAGCTTTTACTTATTACGCTATGCATGGTTAACTGTAGAATGAATGGTGATGCCTTGCCAATCATCATAAATCTCGTAAATTTTCCTGCCTACTGTATCGGGAAATTTACACGTGCGTTTTATTAGCTTTCGGAGCAGGATAATGTCAAAACGATCACTGCGCTTTTTTTTTATAAGACACGAGCATCGCTGGGGGGCATCTCGAGAAGTGGGAAGTATATATCACACACAGACGTTGGATATTTTTTTCCATGGAAATGTTCCTCTTGTCTACTGAAACTGGTAAAGATTTCAAATACACATCATTTTTTGACAAAAAATGTATCCGCCGGCCTACCTATACTCCATACTCTCCACAAAATATATGATATCGTAAAATACTGAAATTAAAATTCTGAAAAAGCGAGTAAATCGCGTGTAGAGTCATAGGGCAAAAGACATCTAAACTAAACTAACTCCAAAATTTCGGCACCCTTTTTCTTTCCTTCACCTGCCAACAACGTCCACTTGACATTCTTTTTTATCTTTGTGCGGTCTTCTTTCTCCTTTGTAGCTTTTGTGTTTGTAACTCTTACACGTAAAAAGTGAAAGTTTGAGTATCAAAAACTTTTTATTCTTCTAAATTCCATATCGTCTTTAATACTCTACACAAGTAAAGTAAAACAGCTAGGGAAAGAGACAGGAGACAAAAAAGGAAGAAGAAGAAGAAAAAAAAATCTAAAATGGGTGGCAACATCAGCTCTTTATTCGGCGAAACTAACGACGAGGTTTGTACTTTGGGGAGAAAATTTGTCTCGATTATTTATGGGATTGTAGAGAAATGCTTGTGTTTGCTACTTTACATCATCATGTGCAAGTGGAGAGGATGAAGAGAAGGGAGAGAGGGGGTAGAGAATCATTATAAAAATGTGTTCGGATAGAGATGAGATAGGGATGCTTGGTTGAACGAGTGATATTAGCAGCATGGTAGCAGCAGTGAAGCTGCTGTTGCTTGATTCTATGAGAAGTAAAGTGAGTATTAGTACAACAAGCGGGGTGGTATATTTCATTCTTTTTTTCTCCTTCTGGCATGTTTTAGCAGTCTACGGAAGATTACCTGCAACTAACGGATTTGGGTGGCTTTCTCTCCAAGTACATATTCATCATGCTGGACAAGGACAAACGAAAGTTGGTCTCCAAGCAGGAGTATCTCATACTAGTGAATCACTTCCGGGAGCAAAAAACGACAGAGGAGGAGCTGAATAACTTTTTGAAACGCCATGTACCAGCGGGTCAGTCGACGGAATGTAAGTAGAAACAAGGGTTACAAAGCTTGCGTGTGTGTCGTGTCTTTAAAAGTTAATGGATCTTGTGTTGCTAACTCGCTGCTAGCCGCTTACTTGTGAGAAAATGTCTAAAACCGCTGCTGCTGCTGGCATTCGTTTTTCACAATCCTTTTTGGGCGGCTTTAGCTCAACTTTAGATGATGATGGTATATTTGTTTTATCTTTTTCTTTACAGATATAAATGAGGCGACATTTAAAAAGCTGATTATACAGCTGGCCATGGACTTTGATAAAAATTTACCGGATAGGATGCACTACTTGATGACGTTGTTTGATAAGGATAATGACGGTTTTGTCAGTGAAACCGATCTGCGTCAGGTTTACGACGCTATTGGGATTCAAGTACCGATGGAACCGATACGTTCACTGATTGGTAAATATGACGAAGATGGGGATAACCGGTTGAGTTTAAAGGGTACAAAACCTTTTAACTAACATATTATCTTGTAATTATTAAAAACTCCAGTGTAAAACGTAATATTAGAACCGTTGTACTGTAACTGCTGTCTTCACAGAATTTGAAAACCTAGGGCGCTCTGCAATGAGCAAATTGTTTATTCGGAAAGAAGAGGTAAACTCACCTGTGGACGCGCTAGTGGAGGAAGCGTTACGGCGAGGGTCGGCCAGTTTAGTTGCTGCTGCACAGAAGTCCCATAAAAATAACAATTACGTCCAACCTGGTGGAAATCTTGAGCGGCTAAAGGCAGAAAACTTGGCTAATAACAACCACATTCCCAATGTGGACAGTAACAATAACATTACCACAGAGGAGTTAACGATTATAGATGGTGCAGTGTTTGGAAAGCCACTCCAGTCGAAGAATTTGGAAAGCGAAGCATCTCTATTTGAGAACATCAATGATCCGTGTGATCCTGTGGACCTGCCATTAGGGGAAACGACAACGACAAACAAAGTATTCTTTTCGGACTCTCGGGACTGGCGAGAGGGAGAAGGAGTTAAGAATGTGGAGGGAGTTTTAGGTGACTTACAATTGCGAAATATGTACCGGTCATCCTGATGACAAGAACAAAAATTTCAGTTTACTTGCAAATTTTCCAAGAAGATAAATTCTAGTTTTTGATGATAAAATCTTTTTAAAAAACAAGAGAATAAATAATACATTTGCTGACGATTACATCAGAAACTTGTGTATAAAAAAAGTTTTTTACAATTAGTAGCCAGCTATACTGATTTGCCCGTGCGTGACCCGTAGTAAACGTTGTTCGTTGTTCATTATCCCATTTTTGTTTTCATGAAAGGACGCAGTGGCACCGATTTGTAAGCAGATATTCCAATTTTACCACCGTCAACAAAGCTTGCTCGTGTGTTCATTCGTGCCCTTCCACTCTGTGTCTGTAAATACTCTCCACTTTACATCAATCCCACCATCGTCATCATATGTAAAAGTTTTTTGTAAAAGCATCTGTACTACAGTGTANAAAGCTTGCTCGTGTGTTCATTCGTGCCCTTCCACTCTGTGTCTGTAAATACTCTCCACTTTACATCAATCCCACCATCGTCATCATATGTAAAAGTTTTTTGTAAAAGCATCTGTACTACAGTGTACACCTCGATAGTACTTACATACAACCATGCTTACTTTGTGTTCACAAAAGAATAAAACGATAATGAAAGCGGAAGGTGCCGTCGCCTGAAGGACTTCGGCTCTTTTGATGTGGCGTTTGTATGACTGCTGCACACACATACAAAACATTTATACTGCTCTTTTTCATGTGTTTACTTCATCCTTATCATCTTCATTATTCGACGTGTTTGTTATTATACGGGTGATTTCAGCTCTGCATTTGTCGTCTTCCATTGATTATTTGTTGTACCTATTAGCTCAACAAACTATAAGCAGCTTTTGATAAGACGAGTCCCATTTTGGAATAGAAAAGCTGTATAGAAAATGAAACCCGTCAACGTCGTCGTACTTTTCATGCCGACGTGCTTTGAGTTTAAGATAAAAACTGTGCTTTGTTCTGTTGTGTGTGAGAAAAAGAAACGTAGCATGTGTTTCGCTCAAAATCATCTGCAGACTGTTTCACTGTGTGTGTAGGCTTTGATGATTTTATTCGGTCGTTAATTTTTTTTCTTCTTTTGACGACGACGATGATGATGATCATGATCATGATGACACTAGTAAGTTGTAGTGGTTTTGTAATATCGTTCTCACAGTCAGGGAAAGCTATTAGTGTTGTAAGGACTAAGAGTGGTTGGTGGGGAATGAAAAGAGAGCGAAAGCCAGATTGTCACTTTATGACTACATTAAAGCGAATCATATCACATTATGAGCTATATAAAATGTAGGCGGTAAGTAAAAGTGTGAAGGAAAGCAAGTGGAGACAGAAGAATGAAAGCAAAACTGGGAAAATGATTTTCTGCTCGAGCATAAAACATCACTGGTGTAATAATGGCTCTTCGTTTCATTATCCTTTATTACTACTACACCACCAGCACACTTGATGGAAAAATGATTTGTGCTTCTGTGTGTGTGATATGGTAAGCACCAACAGGGCCATCACTTGTAATAGGGAGCAATAAAAACGGGGAATGACATATTCTCCAGCGACATAAACCACTCAAATGATATCAACTTAAATTAAAAATGGGTGATTATACGGCGACTAATTGCAAGTTTCGTATTCATCTTGAGAGAACGGATTTCATTTGTCATAAAAAATCAATCACTGCTTTGCATTGTTTGAGTGTTGGATAGCAAGAGATTTTAGTAATATTTTTCCCCCATTGAAAACCTGTTTTTTACGTCCATATGATGATGAAAGCACGACAATTATAACAAACGAATCGCTTTTTTGAAACATGCCAGCGTGAAATTTTCAGAACTATCCTTAAAACTACGCCTGTTTTGCAGAGTAAGCGAGCCAGCTAACGACCGAGCATGTACGATGAAGAAAATATGATGGCTTTTATTTCTTTGTCTTAAAACACAAATGCGTGCACGTAACTGGTAAGAGGTGATAACACCAAGTCAGACTTCCAAGCAATGGTGTGCGGGAAATCGATGAACTTTGGGGAAAAATTGGCGACTTACAGTCATTCCATTTATTATAATAGTTAACAGGCAACAGAAGAGTCTGTTGTCCCCCTTGTACTGTTTCTCGATTTGTAGTCAGTTATATTATACAGGCCAAGCGTTTACGACAAAAGACGGTTTAAAACTTTCCGATCCGAGTATAGTATTTTTTACAATGATTTACTGATGATTATCAGATGATACATATTAGGTTTGCTTCACGAAGTCAGAAAATTATTAATAGAGGAATTCAGTTGATTCAGTTGACATATATTAATATATTAGGTATAATTTAAAAACGAGAAGCGTGTAACGCTAATGAGCAACTACTGTAAAAGTCGACCCCCGCCGAACTTTGACACCCTCTGGGGGTCAAAGGAGTCAACCATTATGGGTTAAACTTTGCATAAAGTCATAACTATTCATTCTTTATCTGTTCACCAAGTTCCAGCTATGGTTGTTATTTTTAAAAAATTTGTGACCCCGCTGACCCCAAGGGGTCCACCCCAAACCCCTATCTTCGAACTCATAAAAGCTATTGAGTGTATCTACCGATTATTGCCGAAAACAGGATTTCAAAATTCGTTTGCGTTTAAAAGTTATCGTGCGAACAAACCGATCGACAGACAGACAGACAGGAAGACAATCTCATTAACTACTGAATATTTTTTCAGTAGTAGATAATGATACTAAAATTGAGGTTTGCCTGTCGTAATTGCTGTTAGTAGAGAATCGAATGTTTGGGCACTGGTCTCAGAACCACCCATACTGTAACACGCTTTACTTTCTTTCCTAAACTTTCTTTGGCATAATAACCAGTCAGACCTTGTAGGAAAATGACGAAGCCAGGAAAAATAAACGCGCAAAGCCAGAAGGACTTACTGCCAAAACAGAGTCAAGTGTATAGAATTTCCTCTCTTTCTCTGTACACTCCTATTCAAAGTGTCTGTGTGAGTTGAGCGCGGAGTCCAAAGATGAAATGCGAAGTAGAAAAAGAAATCCTGGCGACTGGTACCGACTGAGACGATTACTTAAATGTTACTACAATGAAATGCTTTTGTATTACAACAATACAAAAGAGTCGTCCTTCATATACATGATATGTATGTACAATAGTACGCCATGTACATCATTTCCCCTGCCGTCCATACAGGGGAAGCCCGAGACCATTCTGCTCAGCTCACGAACTTTCTCTGTTGATGGCTCTACTGCTGCTCTGCTGCTGCCACCATTTTTACCACCAGCAACGGCAACCACACAGTAGCATCGTCGTAAGCTATTATTATGTAACAAACAGAAAATGTTTTAAGAAGTTCAAGAAGAGCCACATGCTCTATTTTGTATACAAACGTAACTTTCTCCTCTTTCTCCAGCAGCATCAGCATCCTTCATTCCCTCTTAAAACCGTTTCAGCTGTCTAAACCCTCTACTTTTTCGGCTTGCATCCTTTATAATACACTCTGATACTGGTAATAAATTGTTTTGCAATGCTGGCTTATATACGGAATTCATCCGTCATTCCAAAACGAGTCTGGAAATATTGTCGGGTCTCGCTACAAAAAAAAGTTCTCAGTATTTAACATACGACATGCGTGTAGTATAATTTAATACACGTAAGCTCATGTTAGGTTTATCCGGAAAGTTTTGGGGATTGAGACAACGATGATGACGATGCCAGGAAGGGAATGAATCTGCACTGGTAGAACAATCTATTTTAACAGCGAACACACACACACACGGTAAAATTGAAGTTTTGTATTTTATATAAGTACATTTATAAGTACTTATGTAGTGCAACAACTGTAAGCAGAAACATTTCTTTGTGTGTATTTATATATACGCAAATATGTATTTATCGTAGCCAGTATTTGCTTTGGGTAGGGAAGAGATGAAAGTCGGCAGGGTTTGTTGAATGATGATGATTGTGTTGATGATGGCTAGCCTGTTAATGTTTGCTTTGCACGTTAATTCGCTAGAGAGACCAGAGAGAGAGAGAGAAAAAAAAAGTGGGTCTCTCGCAATCTCTCTTTGCAAGTTGCCCGCTTGCCAGGCATGCAAGCATATCCTTACTTAAAACGGACTACTGTTAACACACACACACACGACTTTTGTTGGGAAGAAATTGTGGTACGTATGTACAATATCTGATACCGTTTCATTTATTTAACATCCCTCTTTCCTTGCCAAAGTGGAGAACGAACGAACGCGCAAGAGACAGAGAGAAACGAGGAATAGCAGAGGCAAGCTGAAAAAATAATTATTTTGCACAATGAATGACACATAGATTAACAAAGAAGTGAAAATACCGGGTTGGTAGAACTGTTGTATGCATATTTCGGGAAGGATGGTATCAACAGCAGCAGAGCAGCAGCCCTAGAAGATGAGATGGGGAAAGAAGAGAAACTGCATAATAAATTATTAACTACGAGACAGAATTTTTTTGTACCTCTCCGTATACTTTTGTGTTTTCAACCTGCCATTTCACATCACGTATTGTTAGAGCAAATAAAATGAATCTACATTTATCATCATCTTTATAAAAAATTCTTTGTCATGTCGTTCATCCACAATCGACGACATTCCAACTACCACCACGATGCCTCATCATCATCATCGTCGTCGTCATCACATCATCGCCACCGATAAATAAAGAAAAGTCTTACAAACAGTCGGTATGCAATATGTATAGCTGCATTATGTTTTCAACCTGCCATTTCACATCACGTATTGTTAGAGCAAATAAAATGAATCTACATTTATCATCATCTTTATAAAAATTCTTTGTCATGTCGTTCATCCACAATCGACGACATTCCAACTACCACCACGATGCCTCATCATCATCATCATCATCGTCGTCATCACATCATCGCCACCGATAAATAAAGAAAAGTCTTACAAACAGTCGGTATGCAATATGTATAGCTGCATTATTACAAAACCAGCATATACCCGACACAAAAAAAGAGGAGAGAAAAACACCAGCAGTAAAAAAGAAAGTATCACTCTAGTCAGTTTAGCCCTTTAGGCCGTCAGTAACATTTCCTGCAGCAGAGACGTTAGAAGAGAGAGAGACAGGAGAAAAAATAGAGAGAAGAGAAAGCTGCTGAGCAAAAGTTTTCTTTATATTGCAAAGCGCTTAAAAAGTAAGTACTTCTATTGCATGGCTTTTTCTCTCTCTCCCACTCTTTCTCTCTCTCTCTCTCATTCCATGTGTATCATAATATTACTTTTCGTGTACTTACTTTTTACTCTTCTTACTTACACTGACGGATGCTCGGCCCAAACATAGTTATTTTTATACAAGTGCGCGAGGAGATGATACGAGGAGTGACGTACTACAAAACATGCCATGGTTTACTGCTCCATGTTTTTGTGTATATTGCATTACACTACGTTGACTATTATGGACCTTTGTGTATGGCATGCAGGCATGCATGCATGCGTGCATGTTTGAATGGGGAAAAGAGCGAACGTAAAATCCGAGCAATTTCCTCCTCTTTTTCTCACATCTTTCGCGTGTTCTCCGTTTTGCCTACTGGCTGATGTTACTACTGCTGTTCGTCGGTCGGTGAGCTCGCTGTTCGGTTGGGTCGGTTCCACATTCTCTCTCGCTCCCTTTCTCCTATATGTAGTCCTCTGTTTCTACAAGCTTTCATACTTATGCATCATCTCTTTACACACACACTCACTCTCACATTGCTTGCTTGTTTTTTGTATAATTCTAACTTTCAGCAGCAGCGGCAGCTCCTACGTCTGGGAAAGATGGGGTGTTTCTTGTAAGTGAGAATGTGAAAGTACCTATATACAGCCTTTGTATACATTGCAGGCATGCACTCCAACATCTTAAACAGCAGCAGCAGCTCCTAAAATAGCGGCACCAGCAACATCTTCCTCCCGTGAAATTTTCTCTCTGGTTTTCCCTTCTATTCAGACAGTGTGTTCTAACAGGGATAACGGGATAACAGCAATGGCAGAATAGTATACAGTGTAGAACGGTACTGCAATTTTCAGTATAGCTAGTGCTTTCAGCAAAACCAAAAAATCTCATCTGGTAAACTCCGGGTTCCACTTCTTCACTGCTAACTGGTGTAAACAGTGAAAGGGAATTGATACCGTGCCATATTTATATATTATATCAAAAGCATATACTCACATTGTGAAAGATACAGCGACAAACTGGCACTCCACACACGCACATACATATACACGTTTTCCAAACCCTGCTGCTGCATATTTTCACATTTTCCTGTTATTCCTCTGTATCTTTCCTCCGTCGCTACTACGTTTACTCGGTCACAATAAAAAAAAGATATACACAGAGAAAGTTTGCAAAA
>JAHZNB010006350.1:0-16381 GCA_027744295.1 Callyntrura guangdongensis
CACTACAAAGGCAGTTGCATAACTCAATTGGCATTCATCCAAATTGACCAAAGAAGAAAACAAAGGTATGGAGTTCCAAATTTTACAAAGAAACCGATATTGACAAAATAAAACATTATTTGTATAGGCTGTTCTTCTAAAACATTCTAACATGGCAGTTTTTTGTGCACCCAAGCCAAAGTATGCATGTCAGTAAAAACGACAGCAATTAAATGAAAACTCAGGAACGACAATGCGATATTACTGCACTTGGCTACATATTGTCATAGCTATTTTTTATTCTATTGTCAATGTTGGGTAAATTGATTCTTCAAATATCTATTTTAGCAACATCAACGGATTGTGATTGTAATTCAAATTCAAAGACGAGTTTACTCTTTTAAACACTCTGACACTTCTTTTGACAAAGATCTAGATCCTGTTGTTGCAAATTGATATGTATCACCGCTAGCAGACACATTTACTGTGCAACTGTTTAATTGACAACCGTTGTAAAAGCAAAAAATGCTGATTACTCCAGATGTATAATTAATGTAATGATGTCATATACAGTAAAATCCGATTTTCGTACCGCGATGTCACAATATTAGATATTTTGGTGCAATTTATATTTTAACACGACTTATCACGTGTATTTGTATAAAATAATACCAAGAAGTAATAATAACTAACACACGGTATGGTCCAGGACAGACCAACAACAAATAACGGAAAAGTAAAACGCACTAAAGTTTCAGAACCTGTGTCCGCTGTAAAAAGAAAAAAAGTAACACATTTCTCTGCAGCCGATCTGTACCGTGCAAATTTCATCATTTCTGTATATTTTGCCCAACCTAACCTGGACTTTTTTATCACTGGAACTAAGCTTTTAAAAAAACTTGCTGTCCATTGTAAAAGGCAAGGATGATGCAAGAAGTTTGTTAGCACCAAATTTTTCGTTTACAGGAGGGAGAGATTGCATTTCAATACGTTTTTTCGTTTATTAATTTTTTATGCCCATGACATTCTCCACATGAAAACTGTTTTTACAATCTGTTACTACAGTAATAAAGCATTTCCATAAAATACAGAAGCTTGCACAAAGTTCTAATCTCACATACTATTTCATGACACATCTATAAATAAACTTCAGAAATGCATACAACAATCCTTGTAAATGAAACCTTCGACGTAAACAACTATATAACTCCTTGTACCCGACTAACGATACCACCGAATGAATAGTACATTGGCTACAATAAAAATACATGATGATAAAGTATGAAGAAAGTTACGAATGTAGCGAAGATTAGTAGTAAGGGGAGAAAGTAGTAAACAAGAGCTCACCAAATTTTGTTTTGTGGATACAAGGTCTTATATTTTATATTTTAGTCATGAATTCATGCAATGTTTACTCTATATGCTAAACATTACGTAATTAAAACTTGGATTAAATATACATAAACAGAAAATAAATTTGTTAAGCTACCCTACATAAAGTTTCCATGGGGAAATGTTTAAGATCAACTTAAGCCTTTCGTCACGTGATTTCGCTTAGAAAGTATTAAATACAACATTCCAAATTGCCACTTGAATTACATAAGCATGTACTCGTAATAATGAAGGCTGATGCGCCTTTAAATCATGACAATTAAAAGCGTTGTTTAATAAACTAGATGAGTTTAAAACACAAATATGTAACTTCCGTAAGCGATCGCAAGGAGAGGACATGTCAATGTTAGTCGATTAGTAAAAACCCCATCTTTACGGATTTACCGTTTTAAAGTATTGGGCTAAACAAATTGCAATCTTTGCCGCCCCCTGGGGGTCCATGGAGTCAACCAATTTGAGTCAAATTTTGCAAATCGTTATAAATTTGTATGGTCTATCTACATGTGGATTAAAATATATAGGTCATGCATCGATTTTAAAAGTGACCTTCCGGTTGACCACCAGGGGGTTGAGCCCAAACCCCCATCGTCGAACTCATCCAAGCTATTAACCATAACTATTGATTGGTGAAAACAGTATTTGAAAATTTTAATTAGTTTTTGAGTTATAGTGTTAACAGACAGACAGACAGACATGATTCCAATCTCAATAACATCCGAGCTACGCTTACGTAAGTTAATAAGTCTGCAACAGCATTGTCATACTCATGACTACTTTCAAGTAGCAAATCGTAATAGTGCACGGACAAAACCACAATCACAACAATCAAATAGCAATTATCATTATGATTCTAAAGAAGGATTGCACGAATGTACATTAATGTTTCAAAATACTTGACTGTACAGAACAGAGGTAACACAATTGTAACGGTTTTCATGCTGTATTTCAACTTAAAGATATCTTGCATCATTTCAATTTTAATTGTACCTTTTATGGCAAACATAATGTGCTTATTACGCCTTAACGAATTGACTTAGACGTTCTCCTTACAATTCCCCAAATGATATTTTTCACAGATTTGTGTTTGACATTTGATGTGTATAAGTCCCACAAGAAGCTTTTTGTAAAGCATTCTTGTTCGACGTTCCTTCATCAATATTGTCCGTTCAATTTTACTGAAAACTTAAAAAATGCTATTTTCATCTCTGAAGGTCACTTTCGCATTAAATGACAAAAATTGAATTTTGCGTTAAGATGTGACAAACAAGCACAGATGCACTGACTTACACAATGTGGCATTGACGGACAATATTGATGGAGGAACGCCGAACAAGAATGTTTTACAACAATTCTTTGCGGCAACAATAAGCTTTTGAAATGTATCCCTTACCTAAGCTCGTAGCAACTTTCNAGACACATAAAAAGCCCTCTCCTGAACGAAAATAATTGTCCCGAATGGCTGCATAATCTTCTTGGCCCGCTGTATCTAAAATGTCCACTTGAATTTCTTCCCCGTCTAGTATGACCTGACATTAAAATGAACAAAAATAATATAAAATATTAACGATGTGAGTTATCTTGAGTATCAGTAGCCAACGAACTATTTACAACAATATCAGGCAACAACAAGAACTAGCATTAAGAATTTCGAGTTTTTAAAAGTAATTTACTACCAAGAAACCATTTTCACATATTAAATTGTGGGATAAACTGGATGTGTGACATTAACTAATATGAATGTAAGTTTTATGTATTTGGATTTGGGTCAAAGTCAAAATCCTGATGGGCACAAGACAAAAGTGTCACAGACAATAATAGATTACTGTTGTCGTTGTACATAGGTACTTGTGTTCCAGATTGAATGCTAGCATAACGAGAAGGGTGTAAACCCTAATTTACAATTACTGAAAGAGTCTAATAGGTGATGAGATTTTCCATAAACCTCTATGGTAATGAAACTTTGACGCCTCCCGAGGGTGAAAGGGGTCAACCAATTTGGGCCAAACTTTGCAACGTCATAACTTGACTATCCATTATGTAGCTGTACTGTACACCAAATTTCAGCTATGCTTGTCATATGCTATGTCATTTCAAAAAAATTGTGACCCCCCGCTGATATCCAAGGGGTTAACCCCAAACCACCATCTTTGAACTCATAAGAGCTATTGACCATATCTATAGTTTGGCGAAAACAGAATTTTACAGTTCGTTTGCGTTCAAAAGGTATTGTGCTCACAGACAAATTGACAGGAAGACAATCTCATTAACTACTGAATACTTAATCTCTCCGTAGTTAATAATCGTATGGTTGGATTTTATAACTTACCTTTTTTCTGTAGGAATCTGCCTTTGTAGGTTCGTAGTCCTGAAAAAAGTAGTTAAAAACTGTTAAATTTGAAATTAAATTTAAAACTAAATACATAATTAATGAATTAATTTAATGACTTTTACCTGAACAAATTCGTCATACATAAACTGAAGGGTAAGAGCGGACTTTCCAACACCGCCACTGCCAACCATGATAATTTTGTAAAGTGGGGCTTGTTGTTTTGTTTCAGTCTGACTTCTGCAAAAAAAGATGAAAAACACATTTACGTATCATATATAATATGTGAAGCAATTGTCTTATCCACCTTGTACCAGATTTTTAAATATGAGATACCAGAGAATATTGTGATAGTTTTATATAATAGAAGATGCATTAATATGTAAATTATGTTTTTTAACTTTCTTGCTAAAATTAAAATAAAAAATATATATACTAGTCTAGTCTACCTGTTACTGTACTGACCTGTAACGAAAAATAATGATGTACACAAGGAGTAATGTTTTGTTTCAGTCTGACTTCTGCAAAAGAAGATGAAAAACACATTTACGTATCATATATAATATGTGAAGCAATTGTCTTATCCACCTTTGTACCAGATTTTTAAATATGAGATACCAGAGAATATTGTGATAGTTTTATATAATAGAAGATGCATTTATATGTAAATTATGTTTTTTTAGCTTTCTTGCTAAAATTTAAATAAAAAATATATATACTAGTCTAGTCTACCTGTTACTGTACTGACCTGTAACGAAAAATAATGATGTACACAAGGAGTATTACAAGACCCGTTGCCGTTCTTTACTATTTTGAATTAAAGGGGTTTAGACTATATTTTATTTTTTAAACATGGTATACTAACCATCCTGTAGCCTCATTTTACTAACCACTGTGATGCTCTATATAGTAGATTCCCATTTCCCGGGTACAATGGATTTTAATGTGAATAAACTCTAGACCTATAACAGATAACGTTTGTCTTGAAGTTGAAATAACAATTGATGTAGACGTTTGAATTTATAACGTTTGAGCTTTGTAAGAGTGAAGATGATCATATTAGCATCAACATCAGCCGTACTACGAAAGCAAACGATGCATGGATATGTAAATTTACGAGATGCCACTGGAAAATCTAAACAATCCACTCAACCTCTCTCGTTCAAGAACAAAATAGGAAAATGTGAACACGCACTCGTGGTGTAACTCAAACCATTCTGTAGGTACCTACTGTACTCCACTTACTGCACTACTCAGGTAAAATTTGAAGTGTCAGCTTAACGTAAGAGGTGCTTCAAGGTCGTTTATGATGCAAGTGTAATTAGAAACATAAAGATTTATGGGCTACAAAAACTGATGCATCGTGAAGGTTTCGGGTAACATGATATCCTCTTGGCAATAACACCCATATTATACCAAAGCCTGTTAAATATGTATAACGGATTTGAGGTCTACTTCTACTTCAATACCAAAAAAGTAAAAAGAAAAACAGAAAGGAAGGTCGTTTACAAATTTACATTGTTTCACTTTCATCATTTACAAGTTTATTGAGGTGGCAAACTTTTAAAATTCTAGTGCATGGCTTACCAGATACATAGGTTTAGCATACGCTGGCAACAAGAATGTGCATAATATTTAGAAATTGGTGCATACTAAAAAGGGTTAACGATCGTACATTTCTCATAGTTTGAGCCTCGCATAAAACATACAAGTCAAGAAGCCAGTGTAGATGAATTGTTTTTGTAAAAGAGAATAAAAGGACAGGAAAATATGAAGAAATGAGCTAAAAACGAGGGTTTTTGTTGTGATTTATCTCCAATCTTTATTAAGCAAGACAGTGTGCAATTTAATAATGGGTTTTGAAAATTCCATTCAGGTCATCGTAACATTAACACGTTATTACTTTATAAGGGAGAAGGCTCTCAAAGTGTCTATACTCAGCTTCCATTTTAGCATTACTTCATCTCTAGTTGTAGTGATAGTCGTGAGCCACCTTTCATTGCCGTAAAATATTAGCTTTTTGACGAAAATTTGATTTTCCCAAAACAGTGTGTCGTTTTTCTGCTGAATAAGCGTTTTTGAGAGGAGATGAGCAAAAAATGAAATGATAACGAAAGGGATTGTAAAGGAGTAGTTACTTGTCTTTCAACTCGTGCATCGCTTATGTTATCGTCTTGAAAAATCATTAATAGCTTTGGAGTAAAGTAAAAGGAAATCGTGTAATGCGATGGTATGACGTATAATATGAACATAGTAACAATAACCATAAAATATAATATTCTCATTTAGGCTTGGGCAGATAATCAACCTTTTCAAGCCAAGCAAGCAACGTATAAATTTAATACTAGAAACTCTCTTATTGATGTCATCAAAGTACAAGTCATGAGAAAAAAGATACCCTGCACTTGGTTTACCTCTCTATCCCTACCATTTTGCTAAAGGGCTAATATTTTTTGAAGAAGTTTCGTACATGTCATTATTACTTACTTCACATCACAGTTTAAACAATACAGCTAGACGAACTACGCACGAAATCGTTTATGTACAGCCGACAATTATAGCGCCACCGCAAATGCCACAAAGATGCGTATCGTTGAACGCTATAAGCTACTTGCATGGCAGTTAAAGAATAAAAACATTTTTTGAGGATTTAACAACCATAACATAACGCCAACAATATAAACGCAGAAGATAGGTAATCTAAGATAAGATGGGATTTGATATGATAGCTGTTGTGTAGCTATCAACAGTGTCAGCCAGCTAACTATTTTGTCCGTCTGTCTCTGTCTAGTTAGACTGCTGCTTTCTCGTGTTTTATCTGTTTCTTATGGATTTTCCACTTGATACTTGTGTTGTGATTCCTGATTTAAGTGGTTTATTGTTGATTACCAGAAAAGGGTAATGGTTAATACGGTGCTCTTACAACAATAAAAATGCTTTTAAAAGGATAAATTAATCACAAGACAAATTAAACAACCAAAAACTTGGAGTATTTACTAGTACCATAATATTATTCACCGCTGTAAATTCTCATTTTCCCCATGGTCACGAAATAGTTGAAAGTGTTCATTGAAATTATTGCAAGACAAAGTTACAGTTATTGACAATAAAATAAATCATCGTTAATGGTAAAATTATATCTGGGTAGTTTGTTTTCATTTACAAATATTCCACAATGTTTTGCGCTTCGTGTGTAATGTCGCTTGGCTTGCCAATGTGCACTGAAGAAAATATGTACATATTACCTACAACAAGAAAGCAACCAGCCATTGTATACTCTATTTGATACAGACGTACACAGTCTAAAAAGTATTATTCCTCGGTCAAGTCATCGTCATTAGTAAAAAAATTCTTGTGCAGAATACAGAACTTTGTTGTTGACTTGCTTCACACAGTGTGTACAATAAAAAAAGACGTGCCTATATCATCACCACTTCGCCGCACCGCAGCAACAACCACAAAACGACTTTGTTATCTATCTTCTTCTGGCAGTTCTCTTAAGCAGTAAAATGCCATATGCAAGTAGAAAGCATTTGGGTCACTGGGACAATTTACTTGTTACTTGGCCTGTTCCTTTCGTTGACGGCAATGATTATGGCAACTGTAGATGCGAATGCATGTGAGTGTGTGTGTGTGTGTTTGTTTTTTGCGTAGATCTTGTGCGTAGCTGCATTTTAACAGTAATTGAGCAAGCGTCATGTAAAAATGCGCTCTGACTGAAACGAAAAAATGTAATCAATGATACAATCTTAGTATCAGTTTTGTAGGGTCTATATGAGCACGCAATTATGTTCTTTGCATGTGCCCAACATGTCTATACGTATGTAAAAGGGGTACATTACGTTTATTATGAATGAAAACCACTTTTTAAATATTTTACTAGTTTGTTTGAGTTACGTTTATGTACAAAAAAGTAAAGAAAATATGGGCCGATAACGAAATTATTATGTATGATATCTTGTTTGATTGCATTTTAATCATGTTTTAGTATTTGACTTACAATTACACTAATTAATCTTGTACTGAGCTTTGCTTATTTGTACTATACTGTAATGCTCGCATCTCCTATTTCCACTCAATAATAATAATGGAATTAATAAAAAGTAATCGAGTGCGCCCTCAGAAAGAACCCTCGCACAGCAAAAATATGGTAGTTTAACATATATGCATCAATGATAAAGGTTGGGTAATATGCATATTTCTGACTGTTGTTATTGTGTGCACTTTTCAGTGAAGATTCGCTGCAATTACGGGGAGAATATTGCTGGCAATTAGATACACTTTTGCAATACATTGTTTTGGATTTGGGAACCTTTTTAGAGTACCAACAACGTAAAGAAAGTTTTGATTACATGTGATCATTAAATTTAATTGCTTCTTTAAAAGTCATAGAAATATACTGTTTTTTAGACATAGAACACTATTATAAAAACTTGCTAACCACAAGGATCTTCTGTATGTTCGTCGTGAAGTAATGAACGCAGTGCACAAGCGTGCACAATTGTATGATTTTGATTGAATCGAAATCGTTAACTGCATTAAGAAATTGTTTGCCAATTATGTTAAAATGATAAAGATTATCATGGCAACAATTATGTTTTGTTAAATAATTAGGTAAAACTGGACATTGACCTAACATTGGTAGATTGTCAAGCTGCATTTATTTTTAGCATCAAAACTTTCACAATAGCAAAAGCAGTGGCAACTATGTTGATGATCAACTTCAAGCTGTACAAAGAAATGAAACTAAAGTGTATAACGGCTTTTACGGTTACAGTCATTCTATTCTAACAGACCAGTTGTCTGTTTTGTTACCATGCAAGTTCCATCGAACTTCCGCTACAGACATTGTATAGATATGTTGATTGATTTTGTACTTAGCAAGCCAGAAACAATAGTTTTGTCTACGTCTGTGCTTTTGAACAATAAAGTAAGTATTATTAAGACTAACGAACAATTCCACTGTTGTGATGCGTGGCCGACAAGACAATGGAAACAAAAAAGGCGTATCTACTTGGAATGTAATGTATCAACTGTCTGGAATTTACTACATAGAGTATTTTAACTTCAGGTCGGTTTCTTCCACGTTGTCATTTACTATTACTACCTACTATGTTTTGAAATTACCTTCCATAAAATATTCAATATATTATGAGTCAAAATTGTCACACTTTACCATGTGAATAATAGCACGACGACGCACGACGCATAATATTGAGCCAAGAGTTATAATTGGTGTAATGATGTCGACTTTGCATTTTTACCACGTACCAGCATATGTCATTTACATTTCCAAGGGCTGAAGTCAAGAACGCTTTTATATCACCCTTTGTAGACAAAAAATACAATATTTACGAAAAGTATGCACATGAGAAATCGATTTTACCTTTGCAATGAGTCATTTCCAGACGGAGCAGCTCTTCCGGAACTTTTCCTGGCTTGAACAAATCTCCGTACTTTAGACCACTGGGAACTGACAAGGTTGGCTGAGCGGAGACTGAGTCTTCGAGTTTCCTGAATGATTTGGATTCTAACATCTCTGAGCGTATTCTGCCACGGCATTTTGATGAAGTTGCACAATATTTCTGTACAGTGGACGCTAATAAATTGAAATGCTGAATCTGCTGCTTTTGTATTTGTGTACTAGTAAATGCACTCGACGATGATTACTACGGATGAAACTTTTAAGAACTACAAAAGTAGTAGAAGCAAACAAACTTTGAGGCGACAGGTAACGACAAAACAGAATCAACTCTGAAACAAGGTGCTAGTTAACAACACAAAAGTTTCTTGTCAATGTAGTCAATTGCATACGACAAGGGATACACCACACATGTGTAGTTTCATGGTTTTATATAGGTGATATGCATTTGAAAAATGCATTAAATATTATAAAAGATGATATCTTATTGTATATTTTATTGATCAAGATGTCGCAACAATATCATGTCTCTTGTCATATTCCACCAGATTTCGGAACTTAGGAGTCTTCAGAAATATAAATTCGTTTGTCTGTACAAAAAGTTACATAAAACTACAAAGAAACTTTTGTGACTGCAGCAGCAGGTGAGAAAAGTATTACGATACTTCCAAGTTGGAATTGCGACTGGTTAAACTTTACTTTTGTAATCTAACACCACACTGGAGTAATGTTCTAATTCTCATTTGACGAAATGACAATATAATATGTGTATGAAAGGTGAATGTCTGTATGACGATTAGCTATATCCACTACGACTACACATCACAATCACAGTACAATCACAATTCAAGGACTTCCTCCTCATGAAACAGAAAATCTGCCAACACACGTAGGGAAGTAAGTGTTGAAAGTTTTCTTCACAATTTAACCTTGTGTCTTATGTCATTTCTTATGTGGCGATGGTGGCTGATGTTGTTGGCTGATGTAGAGATAAGATAGTCTTATTTCGCTTTGCATTCCTGGTCTTCAAAAAGTTTCACCATGCATAAAAATCGATTCGGATAAATTTTTGCATGTAACAAACTGCTCGTCTGTCGCAGCAAATACATCAATCAGTTGAGCCAACTCAACAGTTTCTCTGAGAGGGAAACGATATGCAAATTGTCCATAAAGAGACTACGCCAAAAACCACACAGAGACACCTGCACTCACACGCACCTTTCCGTCAATATTATTTGTTATAAATTGAAAGCACCATAGCAATAGACTACAAAAATGAAACAGAGACTTGTACTTCACGTTGCTCACTCCAACGACTCGATAAACTATAATGTATACCAGTAGAGCTGTAATGGGCAGCTTCCTCATAAGCGCAGCACTGGTACTCAGAAGCGTCAGCGGAAGACCCTCAGGTGTTACACTTTCGGATGTTGTATTCTCCTATCTAATGTACACCTGTACGTGCGTGCCTGTATGAGCTATGATCATAAGCGCAGCAGTGGTACTCAGAAGCGTCAGCGGAAGACCCTCAGGTGTTACACTTTCGGATGTTGTATTCTCCTATCTAATGTACACCTGTACGTGCGTGCCTGTATGAGCTATGAACATGTTTTTGTACAGTGGTGGGGCATACTTATCCTCATCATCCTCCTCTAAGTGCAAATTCAATGTATTCACCCTTTTTCACTATGCTCGCTCGAGTAACGACGCACTTGACTTATTTAGTATTACACACGGATCAGCTAGCTATGTTGTGTACTACTAACTAGTAATGATGTTAATGACTGCAGTGGTAACAGTTGAGGACGACTTCACTCCCTCCCTTTGAGAAGATACTCTCATTGTAAGTGCTATTACATTATTGTTGTTTATTGTACACATCACAAGGCACAAGCATTACTGCTTTCAACTTAATGTTACAACTGTCGTAGGTATCTCCTTCGTACATTCACGAGTTCGATTGTTACTCATCACATCATCATACCTCATTTAGAATACCTTTGTCAGAGAAGAGTTTTTTCATATGCTATGTGGCTATCATTACCACAAGGATAATAAGCTGAAAAGTAGTAAGTAAACACAGCGATGACTGGTGGTGGTAGTGGTGGTGACTCACACAATTGCAGCACGTTTCATGATGATGATGCTTTCTTTGCTTTGTGCACTACCATTAGTGTGATGATAAGAAAAGTAGGCAAGCATGTGCTCATAGGTATGTCTATTATCTCGCACATACGTTGCACATTGTTAACACAAAAAACATTCTAATTTCTGTACAATTGTGGTCTTAGGGTTTTACTAGCAATGGGCATGGTTGAATGAACGATGCATAATGCATACACGAAGACGAAGGATGAAGCGGAGGGTACGGATAAGATTATACGCGACAATTATACACCAGAACAATTGCCACCATTGTCAATTGTCACCTTCAACAAAGTGATACTGTCTACTTCAGGATTTATTTTAGACTCTAACTAGGATTGTGACTGACAAAGAATTGCTTGTATATATTATTCATCTCTTTTAATACATTCTACTTAGGTAATGCCTATATTTGATGATTCATGCGTATGAAAACGACGTATTAATATTAGATCCTCTTTCAGTAGAGAAGTGCGAGTTCTGCATGACAAGTTTGTACTATGACTTCTACTGTAATAGTAATAAACAACGCGTTTCATGCGAATTGCGAGCGCAAGTCATGAACATGAACAACATATATATATCTCCATTAGAACTACAATTATTATTACGTCTGAAACATTTTTTTTTGCAAATGACTACCCAAGTGCGTGTTGCTTTTTAACTCGTATTTCTCTATGAATATGGCCAAGTGATACTTAAGATCAATCAACAGTCGAATCCCATTCTGTTGGCAACAATAATAATAAGTATTATGAAGTATCCCAGTCGTGTGCATAACACAAAGGTTTTATGCTTTTGATCTCAACGATGATACTGATAATGCAAGTAAATAATAAAAATACGCTTTGTAAGCACAGGAAAATTTAGACAAGTTTGTCAGTTGGCTACCGGACTGATAGAATAGAAATCCACGTATGTGCACGTAAATAATATGTCTGAAAAAATAGAGAAAAAAATTAAATAAAAGTACCGCTGCATTGCAACAGCAACAAAACTAGTCGGGTAATGCTTGAGTCGCTGCATGAGCGAATGTCTAGTCATACCGTATAAAGCACAACGGTCGTTTTTAAATTAGTATGTGTGTGTGTATATGATATTCAATATTTTTTTTAAAGCAATTAAGCTTTAGCTCTAATTCTGTTCTATATGTTGCAAAAACATATTTTTTACACGTACAATCATTTATAATAATGAGTCGCTCGCAACTCAAATATTATATGAGAGCTTTATATTTGTATTCAGGCTATTCATTTACATGAAAAGTTGTATAATGTGAATGACGCATAGGTCAACAATAACATAAGCCTAGTTCTGTTGTTTCTAGTCAGTTTCAAATTTGCTCTTTCAAAATCTCGTTGTGTTTATAAATACGTAGGATAGTGGGTAGCCAGACGACATTGTTTTTTAAAATTTACGCTCCTTTGTCCTTGACTCGTCATCGCCAGATCACGTACATATAATAGCATTTGAATATATCTGATTGTTACATGTGTATCAAATATTGAAACATTGCTAGTTGTGAAAACCAACTCAGTAAAAAAGAGGGTACTTTTAGTTACTAAAATTGACGCATCCGTTAACATATAAACTTCCTAAACTCGTATTTCTCTTCTATAATTTAATATTGTAAGTTTACATGATAAAAAGTATTCGCCAAACACCAACGATTTCTCGATACGCCAACCAAATGTTTACAAAAAACTTTTTGCAACTCAGCGAATCTTTGCATTCGCAAAAATAACAACACTACAGTACCTAAAACAAACCAGTCAACTCGTTGAAAATAACCATAACAGGTGAAAACTATATTTATTTACAATGTACCTACGCGGAATATTACAGTAAAAAGTTTGGGCTTACAACATAGTAAGAGGGTGGGGGGGGGGCTTTGTACAACAACTGTTTTTCGCCATTTGGATAGTTTTTGTAGTGTAGTTTACGTACGAGAATGCAGTGTCTGCACTAAGACTGAGCTCTTCTTGTTATAAACTTCGACATCAGCATGCAATAATGTAACGGGAGCAGCGGCAAACTGCTACTTCCCATACTTACTTGTGGCTAAAAGCTAACTGAACAAGTAATATCATTACATACAGGAACTGAGAAAATGTATTTTGTAATAATAATTGAGAGGGCTTTGTTATTCCCAGTCAAGTGTTTAAGTATAATTTGAGAGTTTATACTAGATTAAAGTACAACCATGCGAGATAAAAGGCATATATACCTATATAAAAGTATACTTGTATAAACTAGTGACTTTGAACGTTTTGTCTCAGTAAATCTTCTACGAGAAGAATATCTCGCTCAGTAAACATAGTAAAACTCTTCACATGGTAAAACTGTAACGATCAATCCCTTTTCGTAACCTACGATAAGTCGTAGGAAGATTTTCTTCGTGTGTCCAACTGTGAGAGCGAAATAAATTTTATAATAGCATGCACTTTGCAAATTTGCAAGTCACAAGGTCGTACATCACTATCACAACAAATATGTATTATATCAGATAGATATAGTTATATAGATCTGTATACGGTTTACGAATATCATATCCATCTCTGTAAAATCAAAAATGCGCTAACAGGGCAAATGAGCCACTTCGAATGCGAGTGGGTTCCTTTGCTTTGCTACTAGATAGTTATTAACGAGTAACGAGACACGTACCATTATTTTATTTCATGGCCCACTGACTATGATTGTGGTCTGTTGGAAAATGTAATATGTATTACTCAAGAATAACGCAAGTTGGCATGATTGTGTAAGATTTATACGTTCTGGTGATGGCAAGTTCATTGTTTGAAATAAAATGAACTATCTCCGTTATCAATCATCTTTATTGTTACCCTTTTGTAGAGCAAATTGGTGAGATGGGTAAGTTATGTAAGATCACAGAATGCTCAGCAAGCCCATTATTTTTGTCAGATCGGGATAGCCATCTCTCCATGGTTGAAAACGTTTTCAAGTAGAGTTACTCGAAAATTTCAACTCCACAGTCCACAGCAATTGTACTATTGATACATCATTCAAACTAATGAGCATACCTTACTTTTGCCAGTTCAAAATAATCTTCATACCCAAAAGACTCTTGTGCACGCAGGGTTGACACTCTTTTGATAAAGGAACGATGACTTTGGTAGAGTTTTAAAGATATTATGAACTCGAATCCCACGGAAACTCGCTCGCTACGCAACGACGATTATGTGAGTACTTTTTTGGGCGCATAAAAAGTAATTAATGTAAAGGTTGATAGTTGATTTATCACCGCGGGATATCACCGGGAGAGCTTAAGTTTTAAGTGTTAACATATAGCGATAAAAGAAAGGCATGGATGTTGAAAACTTTAACCGAAAATAATTTGAACGCGGAATCACGTTTCGGTAAGAATTAAGTGGGAATTAAGAAAATGAAATATAAAGAAGGATGCATACCTACAAGTTCAAAAGATACTTAAAACCTGCCCTCTCACAATTTTTATGGCCTGAATCTGGTCCAGAAATTAAGTTTGTATTGCATGTACCAAATTGCTTTCTTTTCTTTCAAGTTAGTAAACTAATTTCACATACATTTAAAAGCCTTATAGTTTCTCAAGTTTCTTGCTTTAATTCAGAGGATCGGACTGCCTTAAAAAGTACTTTGAAGTCGTTCAGTCAGCAGTGCCTGATCCGCTATCAGCTTTCAAAGACATCAAATTGCATTCTTGAAAACTTTTCCTGAAAATCCTGAATTTGTGTACCACCCTGTCTCCGCTGAATGTGGACTTATAGTTTGCACATAAAATAGTAATTGACTGAAAAACAGGGAAAAGACCAAGCTAAGAGCCACTTTTATCGACGGGGGAAACAAAATTCAAAATAGTATAGATTTATCGTGTCATCAAACGTGCAAACTTCTTAGTTCTTAATACCCGCTATTTTCAGCTGTTTAAAAGCAATTGGGCACTCGTCATCAGCACCTTGTATAGTAGCACAGCGTAATTTCACACCATAGCACACACAGTTATGTTAACAATGCTCATACTCGTAAGACTATGACCATCGGAGAAAAAAGCAAAATCAGTCGTTTGTAGCAAACCACTAGGTTGCCCAGAGAGAAATACATATACACATATATATATACCTACATGCCAATAATAACCTTTTACAAGGTACGTGTTTCCGTTCAAATAGAAAATAATTCGAATCGCGAGACATTACAGAGAAATAAGTATTACATCATCAACAATAAGTTTAAACCAGGTTTACACAATGCAACACATTGGTCTGACTTAATATTTTTCTGACCTAACCAATTACGGTTGGCTTGCTGAGAAACTGCCATTTTATGTGCGTAAAATTATAGGATACAAAATGGATATAATATTTATTATTACACACACGATCCTGGGTAGCAATCATTACAGTAGTAGACATTGCCGTTTTAATGCTTCCTCACCCGCACTCAGAAAATTGTTATGTGCAAGCACACTCATTTGTGACCGTCCCAATTTAAAACACAATGAAGATGGCAGTGGGTTAGCAACAGACACTGCACTACCAGTAGTGCAAGACAAGCAATAATGCACTTATTGTTAGGTTCAATTTTTACTCAGAGAATGAGAAACTAACGGGACGTCCTCCGAAAAATTAAACAAAAAGATACTCTCAGGGACAAATACGTGTGTGAACGCGCCGCACCATTTTGCACTCGAAGAATTCCTTGGATTCCTTTTGGATTCCGCTTTTTAATGCGAAATTTACACATTGAAACATAATAGTCAATGCGAAGCAAAATTTAAAATTCCTCGTTTTATTTCTTTCATTTTAGGCATGATAAACGTTTGTTTCTACATTTGACATTCTAGATTTAAAAAATTCATATATGTATATGCCAAGTCGTAAGTAAAATTGTATCTACGCTACGACACGACGACACGTGCACGAAAAGACAATTAGGCCCGTATACATAAATCATTCTGAACCTGGTTTAAAGATTAATGGAGGTTTATCCACCGTTGATCCGCATACATAATTCAATGAATTCAAACCGTCGCCACGGATTACCGTGAGAAAAGTGTCTGATTCAATTTCATATACATAATTCAAAATAAACAAATCTTAACCTGATCTCGGAATCAAAAA
>JAHZNB010006351.1:0-10990 GCA_027744295.1 Callyntrura guangdongensis
ACTCGTTTCCATCAACGTAAGTACGTTATTTATATGCTGCTTCTATTTCCCAAGAGAAATATTTCCTTCTTTTTTTCGGGGTACTCTAGTTCACTCCCGTATTTTTCTCTGGAGGGATTACATTCTCCTACAAAAAAAAAATTGGGGGAAAGAAAAAAAAATACGAGCATTTTTTTTCCACAGAATAAGATGAGTTACAAGATAAAATTCGGTAGTTAGGGGGGAATATTGTGTTTTTTTTCGCCGTTTTCACCCTCCTATTATCTTTTTTTTCGCGGGTTTATATTTAGGTCAGTAGGTAGCATTAACTTGTAATTTTAATCGATTTTTTTTTTCGTACGTTTCCAGGGGAATTACATTACGTCACATGATGTTTATACTATTTGGTAGAAAGACGATTATAGAAAAAATACGGTTGTATTTGTATCCCCTGACAACTCTATCTGGGTAATGAACCGTGGTTGAACGGTTTGCAACGTAACGTTCGTTTGTCCAGAAATTCTTTTTTTCGTGGTCTACAACTTTTATCTCTCTTCTCGTTTTTTTTCCGCGACAGTATATAAAGTGGTTTATTATGTAATATAAATGGTGGTTGGTGATCGTATCGTAGTAGTGGTTATGACAACGACGATGAGGACTGACGAATACATTCAAGCATTGACGTGAGACAGTTTTGACGTGACAGGACAAAATATTGTACACAATACACATACGCGTATCTATCGTAACAATGGGCGAATGTTATAAAAGAGAGCAATGTATGCGCGTTCTTTCGTTATAATAATGTTTTAAAAAAATGCTTTTTACTATTCTGTTGTGATTGATTGTTAGTTGGATCGTGTGGTCGTATATTCGTTATTGAAAAGATGCTGTGTCATCGATCGCGGCACACGGAATATTTTTATTACGCGGATGAAAGTTTTTTTTTATTTGAGTAGTGATTATTTGGTGTTTGTCTGTCTGTGTACGTCCGTCGTCGCGTATGGTAACACGGTTCAGTTGATTTGGCTCATGTGTACATGGGTGGCATCTGTGGGGGATATAATTTCAGTAAATTTGGTGAACCCCCAAGGGGGTCAAAAATTAAACTTTATCCAAAAATGGTTCAAATTTTGCACATGGAGGTATACCTTATACCACTGGCTTCTATACGATTTCAGCAAATTTTTGGTCAAACCTGATGGGTCAATCCCAAGGGGTCAAAATTTAAACATTATCCAAATTAGCTCAAATTATGTATAACGGCAACCCAAAATATCAAGTTTTAATGAATATAAATGATCTTGTGTTCACACCACTTCCACCTGCGTGTGTATATGCGTAATCAAGCCTCTATATTTTATTACGAATGCGCTCAACTTTTACATATACGTTGACAGATATCGATGCGATTTTATATACACAAGCGTACACGTAATTTTGCTCGATGCTCGGGTATTTTCGTTTTGATCGTAAAATGGTACTACGTTGTCTTGGTTGTCAAGTTTAAGTAGCTGCAAGAAGACTGGCAAGAAAAAAAAAAGACGTGAGGAATTCGTAAGTATTCTGTGTTATTCCCCTTGAGAAAGCACACGAAAAAAAAACGCTATGAATCGTAAATGAAAATAATATTTATTGGCTGTTATATACGCTAACCCGGGTGTGTGCTACTCTTCTGGGACATTGTGAGACGGCAGAGAGTTTTCAGTTTTTGTTAGCACAAAAAAAATCTGAAGGAATAAACTTTTGGAGAAATCTCTTTGGGTTTTCAGAGAGTTTTTTTTTGTCACTTCATGTAATACTCTCTCCATACACTTCACACTTTTTGACACTAATACGAGTGGTGTGGAATACCATTTTTTTAATCGTAGGAAAAAAACACATCACTGACATCCTACCTGGTACGGTATAGAACGGTGTGGAGAGAAAGAGAGAGAAAAAAACCACTTTATCTACACTTTTGTGTGCACATCTCTCTCTGCGTTTCTTGTTGTCTTGTAATCACTTTCCTCACGCGATCCTGCTATTTAAAGCTTTTCTAGTGATGACTTTTTTTTTAACGTATACATCAAATGTGACCAATCACGACACATTTTTGATACTGGAGTGCATATAGTAGTGCTTTCAGGGTGTATTCTTTGCGTGCACCGTGTCCATCCGGTGCACACACATCTTTGTATCATTCACATTTTCGGTATTATTCCAACATGATTTGTCATTTTTTTTTCTTTTTTCATAATATGCGTTTATATTTATAGACCGTCGCGTTATCACCGGGCAGCACGACATTTTCATTATTATCTTATTAATGGTTCGAGTCTTTTCGTTGTCGTGGTTTTTAATGATGTTCTTCAGTAATATCGAGTAGAGAGAGAGAATGATGGACCGCTTGTTGGGGTTGTTACGTTCTGTCGTTGTTTTTGTGTTTGGAGAGAATAGGCTTCCCAGGGGTGCTTATACACAAGAAGAAATGCGAGAGACCCGCGAGCGAGCTAGGAGTCAATACCAGAAAATGGACACTACCATATAACCACTCACTTCTTTTTTGTGTGTCCAGCATCATCGTTTGTTCGTTGCTGCGGGATATTATGATGATTATGCTGTGTGTTGTGTGTGTGTATATTTTTATCGATCTCATTTGCATATGCTTATAGGCTTGAGGATTATGGTTCGTACAGAGAGGTAGAGCGGAGAGAGAGGGGGAGAATCTCATCCGTGATTCTTTTTTAGTAACGTATTTTAGTACTTGACATTGTGCGTATGTTAATTTGTACGTCGGGACGTTACGTGCGTCGGGGTATGTAGTTTGGATGGTTTTTAATGTTTCTTATTTTGCAAGGTCGGGATATAACGTGTACACGCGAAACGGAGAGAGAGAGAGAAACGAGAGTAAAGTAAGAAAAATGCGTATCGGTGTAGACAAAATGACAGGATTACATTCATCTGCGTTTACGTTGTACGCGTAATGATATTGGATGTTTTTGTTGCGTAGATATATATTGCATGTGTTTTTTCTTGGGTTGAGTGGTTGTTTCTCTTTTTGTGTGATGGGGGTTGTACAGCTCGTTTTTAGAGTGATCTAGGAGCTACGCGATGCGGAGTGACAAAATGATCGGGAGGTAGAGAGACAGACAGAGAGAGCTTGTTGGGGTAAATGGTGTTGGTTAGTTGTACGTACGGTTTTTTTTTTGGGATGAGAGATGAAGTTACGTAGTGGTAGTAACTTGGGGAAAAATGTGTTTACATGAAAGCGTACATGTTCTTCGTCAAATGATTATCGTTTTCTGTCGCGAGTTTTTTTTTTACTTATATAGAGTTTATTTTTATAACCCATTTGGTCACATTGATGGGTGGGTTTTCTTTTATGCAGCATCATCGTCGTTGGGTGCGGGGGGAGTTTCAGGAATTTTGGGTTTTGTGTGATTATTTTTTTTGGGGAGTGGGGTGTGAATTGGAGGATTTTTAGTTCTGGAATTGAATTTTTTGAGTGGGTTTGTGGATTTATCGACTGATACAATTTTTTAAAATTTTTTTTAGCAAGTATCATAAATTGGTGCTCAACACAAACACATAACTAAAAAAAGTAGATTTAATTGATCGTATTAGTATTTATTATCCATGACAACTTGTTTTAAATACAATGTTGAGTATAATTTGGGATCACTATTTTATTAAATTTATTAAAAAGCACTAAAAATCGTTAAATTAGAATCGCATTAACTATAAGTAACATCTAGTAAAAAATAACTCCCCGAAACGCCCCCCGCAATCGTGAAAATATATCCTGGGTGTTCTAAAAGCGGAACTCACTCCGACAATAATGTCAAAGTAGTGTGTAGAGAAAAAAGAGTATTTTTTAAACGTAAACACGACCATTTACATATTGCTTAGAATGGTCGTCTGGTTTCTTGTTCAATAATATCTCTTACCAACTATACCACCATGACAACAACAGTGACGACGACGATGAGCATTAAAATAACACGTATAAATATGAGTGTATACGACAACGACCCCAGAAAAACGACGGAACACTTTAGTAGTATAACGAACTGTGCTCCGTTTCTGGAACATATCTTCACACGTTCGTGTTATTTATATTGCCCATTTCCTGTCTCCCAGCAACAGCACTACTTTTATACCATCGGGTGTTTCTATAACAGCAAAAAGTTAAGAAAGAAAAAGAGTTTATAAAAGCTTCTCCTTGTTTTTGTCGTCATACTATCGTCGTGTTGGTCATGTGGATGTCATTGGAATCTCCTACTGTGTATATACAAACATTGTACAAATAAACAACGCAGCAGCAGCACTACCGCTCTTGACACATCATTCATCTGTGTGATCTCCGGTATAGTGATCCTGATCCTCGTTCGATTTCACATAATAATACGGTTGGCTCCCATCTGCTAATAATAATCGTATGTCGAATCGTTGCTTAACGATGATCAGAATTTCACACAGGGTTCTCAACAAAAAAAAACATGCCTTCCAGGTACAAATACCCCGAAATCACAAAATATACAAAGGTATAGAATCAACGTTACCAAAAAGAACCAACCTATTACGATGACGACGAACGAGTACGACGAGAGAGAGAAACCGTCACATCCCACTACAAAACAACGCTTGTACAGAATAATAGCGTTCAGAAAATAAAATGCTTTTATTGTACCACGCACCCAAGCTAGATAGATTTTCGTGTGTGTATCTTCTCCAGGTAATATGACACAGTGTGCATAACAACAACAACGAACAAACGAGAGAGGGATATATAAAGTCGTGACCCCTTCAAGTCCTATCGTCATTTTCAATTTTTTTTTTAAAGAGAGAGATAGAGATAGTTGAAGTAAGATAGGTAGTCTGTCCCGACCCCTCTCTCGTTGATTAAAACGAGTTTTTTTTCTCTTTGTTCGCTAGTCTGTAATTTACGAAGGAAAAAGCGATTATCGGTGGAAGAGAGAGAGAGAGAAACACAAACCTGTCCTTTTTTGTAACAGCAGCAGTGGATCGTAAGTGGATTCTCCGAGATACACACACACGGCCATCATCATCATGAAAAGCTATTTAATTTGGGTATATGGAGAAAAAAAGGTCGTGGTTTTTTGACATGTAATTTTTACTTTTTAGTTTTTTTTTTCGTCCAGGGAATGTGGACGGACTATTATTATTAAATGATAGGTGTATGACAGACAGTCCATAGTAATTTCACTGGAATGTTTTTCCTTTTCTATGATTCGGAAACCGCTTAATTAGGGAATATATAGTACTCTCGTTTCTATAGATACTCTAGTTTAGTCATATGAGCAAGACCACATTGTCGTATTACGAAAGTAATTTGTTGTCGATATGAGAATAGGGGATTTTTTTCTCTCTGGGTGCTTTTGGCGTCACCATAACGATCATTGTTACTACGAGTAATAAAAATTGCAGAGTAAAAATCGAAGGGTTTTTTTCTCTCATCTCTCTCAGACAATTGCTCTGTCGTATTAATTTCCCCAATTTTCGGGTCAGTTATTTTAGATCTCATGCTAAGTTTCTCTCTCCCTTTTTTTATCTCCCATGCGTGCGTTTGGAAAGGGTCCAAAAAAAAAAAGGAATCCTCTGTTAAAGCTTTTTAAATGCGACCATGCTTTTAACTTGCATTTACGCCCACAAAAGCACTCACACGATATACTCTATCGCGAGTGTTTTTCTACTTTACGAGAGATACGCTAGAAAAAAAAATGTCGCAAATTAGGTGGGGTCGCGTACTTTTACTCTCTTGGCCACTCTTGTAACGTCGACGTTTTTAACTTTAACGTTTACAACTCGTACGTCCGGTTCTCAAGTTGTCAGGTTGAGATTTTCAGGATTCTATTATCAGTACTCGCCAGTGTACTACTCACGTATCGATAAGAAAAAAAAACCAATTAATTGTGAAGAAAGTTTTTTTTTTGATATGGGTGTCCAGTTGATCTCGATCCCTCTGTCAAATGTGATTTTCATTACACACTCTTTTGATTCTCCTTTTTTCTGTCGTAAAAACGTGCAAAGTATTTGTAATCCGCCCACTGGAGAAAATAGCGAGAGTATAAAAAAAAAAGTTTGTTTGATGTTGATGCTTGTCATGTTACTTAAGTGATCGTGAGTGTGGTGGTATTGGTAGTGGTGGGGGTAATGAGACGGAATGCACGAGGGGAGGATATACATTTTCTCTCTCTCTATCATCTTCTTCTTCTTCAGCCTCTCTGTTTACACAGCAACGTTAAAAAGTGACTAATTCGCTGTTGTCGTAATGTCGCTCATTCATGATACTTCGTACTCATCATTGCGTGGGGGTGGGTTTTTTTTCCTGCTTTTTCTCTCCCGTTTTTCACGTATTTTTCATGATGATGGTCGGGAAAACAAAGAGGGTGGGGAATGTTTGTGGAAAAGCTGCTGCAATCGCAAGGTCAAGTGAGCCACTTCCTGTTTTCCCGTCGTCTCTTTTTTTCCCCTGTCGTGCTGATCCTGTCTTTCTCTCTCTCTGACAAGTTGACATCGACCACGCTACTCCACGAGACAGAAAATGAATTACAGCCAGAGAAACTTTCAATTTCGTACGTTAATCCTACTGACCGTCTGGATACCGTTTTTCTCATCTGCTCACAACCATCGTCATGATGACGGGAGAGAGGAAACAAGCCAGGAAAACAAAAACTTTTCATTTTTCTTCTTACACGTCGCGTTACTCAGCTGTGCGCTCAATCACTATAACGATAAGAGAGAGAGAGAAATAGATCATCAACGGGATTGACCATTCGTCATTTTCTTTTTCGATATTATTATTACGCATCTCTATGACAACTCCTCTCGGGGTCCTAATGAAGATGAATCGAACATTTTGACTTTCCCAATATACGCATTTATTATTATCAACTTCTCTACATATTTCATGGTGACTAACATCGCAACACTCGATCCGACGATCCGCCGCCGTCGAGATATTCGAGATGTTTCTCGTTTACGCCCCCGCGCTGCATATTACTGCTCGCACAAGTGGACCGTGTCATAAGTTTTTCTAGTTGATTTGACACCATCAATCAAAACGACACGTTCATACGACAACACGATACAACAAACCAGAGACTCCTAGACATCCAACCTGCGATCCTCTCTTGTTGCCAAGGAACACCACCAGACTTTTATACACCACCGTAAATGACATTCCAGAATCACGGCACTTAGCACTTTACTTTTTTTTCCGCGTCGTCGTGTTCCACGCTGTTATGCTCACGCTTTTAAAAACAAAATATAATGTTATCCAGAGACGGATTTAAAACTTTGTAGTCAAGCAACCGTGAACAACGAGAATTGAAAAGCTTTTTACATTTTTTTTTGTCGTCGTCGACGTCGTCGTCAAAGTCTGTACGGTGAACCCCAGTAGCTGGTAGCAAACGCATAAAAAAATAAACGCCATTTATTTTGCTTTTTCAATGTTTATTGTACAACACCGAGATTTTACGTTACGAATTAACACTCTCGTAAAAAAAAATATAGATACATAAAAACATGGGCTTCGTTGAAGAAAACGGAGAATTGTTTATGTAACCCTTTTTTTGTTGTGGTGGTGATGGGAGAAGAGAAACAGAGAGAGGGAAAATCAAAAAAATGTCGCCGCCGACGATTTTCTCAAAAGTCAACTTGGGAAAAAATAAATGGGGTTTTTATCAAACGTGGTTACTATTTTTGGTTCTTCTTTTTCTTGTCGTTGTCTTTTATTGCCGCTGTAAAGACGCTTCTTTACACACACCTGTTGTGTTAAATGCATTTTTTTGTCATCTGTGTTGTGACTTACTACTGTTGTTGTTAACGTGATAGATACTCATGTGTCGGGTTCTTTTTTCTTTCTCTGATTCTTTTATTATTTTGTGGGGTTTCTTCACACGGTAGTGAGGAAATTTATATTTTTTTTTCGAGTGGGTCGGGGTTTTTTTACTTACGATTATTGTTATCATGATGGGGTATTGTGTATCCAGGGAGATAGAGAGGGTTATCGATAGGACAATTACACCACCACTTTTCTACTTCATCTTCTCAAGTGTGTGTAATTTTTTTGGTGTAAATGTTGTCATGGTGAGTGATGTCGTTGTTGGTACGAGACATTATTTTTTTTATCTTTCGTTTTGTCGTCATCCGCGTCATCATCGTCATGTAGCTTCTTTTGGGGTTGGATATATGTTGGTTGATGATGACATAATGGTGATGGCGATGTGGAGTTTTTTTTGTGACGAGTCATGTGGTACTACGATTTTTTTTTTCGTGATGTCTTTATGTGTACTTTTGAACGTTGCTGTGGTGTATTATTGGAGGACCATGACAAGCAGAAATTATTTATTTTGGTTGGTTTATTGTTCGGTTCGAGGTTTTTTTTTTGTCGATTCTTTTATTCTTACGGGCACGATTGTCCGGGAAATTGAAAGGTTTATTTGGAAGAATGTGTGCGGGGAGGGTTTCACCGAATTTTTACTCTCAAGTTTTAGTTGTACGTGTGAAATGGAGCGGCGGTTGAAGGGTATTTGTAAGGGGTTTGGTTGTTGGGGATGTTTTAATGGATTTTTTAATATTATTTTTAGTTTAAGTCGTTAAAGTGACGCGCTGTCACTTCCTGTCATCGCCGATTTCACGGTATTGCGTGTGTTTTACTTGTTTCAGTTGTATTAATTTACACATTTTTTACGTATTAATTTGTTTGCAGGTTTTGTATTTTTTATTATTTAAGAAAATTTACTTGTGTAAAATTAACTGCGCTGAATGGACAAACCCATTTAAATTTAAACACTAATTTCCATAACCCGTATATACTTCCCCCATTATACATCAAACCAAAAAATTGTCCACACAAAAAAGTCGCCGAAACGCTCCCCGTAATAAAAAACGGTCCCTAAAACTAAACCCAAACCCAAGCGAGCTGCTCGTCATCCCCAACATGATGATGCTGCTGAACCTCATTCTTCAATTCTCTTGGAAACCTATCAGAGACGTAGAATCAGAAGATGAAGAAGATGAAAAAGAAGAAAATCTTGAATGCCCAGTCAAGTGGGAAATGATGACGACGATGTTTTATGACATGATCGTTTTCACACACACACACGGTTATATCATCATCATACCCCAAAAAAAATATCACCATCACTACAACTCCTGTGTGATGATGATACAAGATGATGTTCGTGTAGCTACTTGACAAAAGGAGTACCGATGCTTAAGAAACAGGAATGTAAAAAAAAGAAGCGTTTTTTTGTGTACAAAACGTCCCATCAAATTAACGACATAACATGACAGGCATCCACTACCACGTTTCTCTACTACACACTACACCATATTGTAGTTTCTATGACAAGTTTCTTTTCATGTCATCTCAACACACATCTTCCTTCATATTCACTTCATATTTTTATAGACATCCAATGCGGTGGAAAAATATATTTTTGGTTTTTTGTTTTCTCTCGTCATTTTCGTCGTCATGTATTTCGTCCCGTTGTTGTCATTGTTTCATACGTACCACCCATGATTTTCTATATATTTTTTTCTCATAAAAATAAGTACGCACGGAACTCGGAAGAAGAGAAAGATCGAAACCAGATGGGATTATTGACGATTATTCGTTTTGGTAGGTTATATATATGCGCGTATGTATATCACCCCTAACAACTAACATGTATTGTCGTGTATACGTCGTCGTCGTGGTTGATGTGTACGTTTGTTTCCGTTCTTTGAAACATCAAACGCATTAAAATATGCGGTTAAAATTCCTCAAGGGATCGCTGAGTATTATTGTTTTTAGAACGAGAGAGAAAATTCCTGTTGGTCGTCGTCCCTCTCTCTCTTGAACAGACACACAGAGAGAGTCACCAGTTTTTTCTCCCTCTATACTACTGCTCTTGTTGTGTAAACTATTTTTCTTTGTGCGTGCGTGTGCGTTGTCGTTTCCATGATCAAAGTCTTTTGTATCTTCTTTTTTTTTCGCTGATGAAAATTGCTGCTGACAGATTAATGTGGTGGGCAATTTGCATATACACGATAGTAACGGACTGTTTTGCTGATATCGGGAGAAAAGTATAAAAGGGAGGGGGATTTTCTTTAAACTTCACAGGATTACTGGAATTTACGTACGTCTGTGGGGGGAGTTACGTGTACTTTCTTTTGATCCTCAAAACCTGCCTCCCTTCTAAATCTGCATAAAAATTGGCGTTTTATTATTAAACTTTTTTTTTCATCGACGTCGTTGTCGTTGTGTCATAACAATGTTCACGATACATAATAAAAAGTCATTTTCCTGTTACGGTTGGTTGGGTTACCCTGAGTAGGAGGAGTATACCATGGAATTCCACGCGAATGATTATTGCCGCGATGATGAATCACAAAAGTTAATTATCAAGGCTACTTGTGTTTAATTTTTATTTTTTTTCGCGTATTTTGTGATGGTCAATCGAATGATTTGTGTTCCTGTGTAACTTTATTCGCGGATATTCGTTGTTTAATTGTTGATCGTGTGTGCATATATACTTCTCGAGGTCAACGAATTTGTTAGTAACTCGTATATACACGTTGGCACGCGACTTTATCATCATTCTATCATATCCACCCACACGATATACGTTTTAACAATAAAAACCCATATCCACGGTCTGTTGACCATCTCTCTCTATTTTTGTATCATCATTATTATTTTTGTCTCTTGTTTTCTGTTTGTGAGGCAACGGGGGTATTCTCATCATCCCGCTACTACCACTACTACTACTACGTTATATTTTGTCGTTATGGTTCTTTGGGTGTACGTACGTGAACATCATCATACTCAAATGTAACGTATTTTTAGTCGGGGAGAAAAAATAATAATAATTTTTTTCTGCGCTCTATAATGTATATATTTTTTGTCATGCTTAACAGTCCGAAGAGAATCGTTCGTATATATACTACTACAGTGAGAGATGTTGTTGTGATAACAATCTGGTTTAATGTCACGGTTCAGGGGCCCTATCATCCCTTC
>JAHZNB010006352.1:0-13680 GCA_027744295.1 Callyntrura guangdongensis
TGCATTTCACGGCCATTCTTCTGCTAATGTGCCGCGTTCGTTTACTTAAATGCACTTAACACATACATACAAAGTGCTAAACGTGTTTCATTGAATTTTAAAGTCAACGATCTCATAGAACACATTGTTTAGGTGAAGTTTCAGTGAATTGAACACTGACGACGTTAGAGGACATATTATTTGAAAAGAAATGTTTTATTTGTCAAGCTTTCAACTGCCGACTGCAATCATCGAACACACGTAAAATATTTTCATAAAAACAAGAAGCTGAAAAATGCTCACATGAATTGTTAATGTGTCAGCCTACGTCAGCTTACAATTAGCTTGGTTGACATTGCACTTTGCGGTACAATAAAGTTTTACTTCTACTTCCGTTTCACCATTTTCGCATCTTTGTTTCGCATTCTTCGTTTCAAAAATCCCATGTATTGTTCGTTATTAATTCAACTCTCTGATTTATTCAAGATTTATATAAATCTTTTAAGATCTTTTAGTAACAAGGTTAAATGGCAAAATACATTGAGAATTTAATGAGGAAACGAGAACGAAGAAATAAAGATTGGTGGTACTATCGACTTCACACGTAATAAAATACCTTTCTGTAGCAACTTCTGGACCTCCCTTGTAAGATGTAATTTCACAACACAACCGCATCGCTATTCGTGGGTGGAATTGGTTGTATTCGTTTGGTTCTATAAGCACATTGTACATGCTATTTTTTATAGGGAAATTTTCTATTGGCGCTCTACGCGGCGGCAATGTGATCAATCGACATGTGCAGAGTGCAGACTAGAGAGTAGAAAAAGTAGCAGAAAAGTGTAAACACGAAATATTATGTGCTACACATGTCTACCAAAGAACAACACAAATGACACTAACATAACATAACATTTAACAGGCAAACGGCAAACACCGACAAATTGAATACAACGCACGTTGATAATAATCAGTCAATTTCAATATCAGTCATCATCAGTATATTGAAGACAGACTTGATAGACATACTAGTTGACATTGACATTTAGATGAAACAGCGAATCCAATGGAAGATAAAAAAATGCAGCGATAATTTTATTTGATATAGAAATTACAAATTAAAACTCGAATCAATCTTCATTTCATGGTTTTATTATTTCTATCATTTATTTACTACTTGCTTAGTAATAATGAAGACCATGCTCATGTGTTTTTGAAACTGCGGTGCTAGTGCTTGCTAACGTTGAAGGTAATTCGTAAGTGTATGAAGGGAACAGTTGAACAGTTAGTTGTCGTATATGTAATGTTAATAGGCGTTTATGGTAGGCATCGTTGATTCTATTTTACGGTACAAATTGACGGTTATTAGAAGAAGGTAAGTGTTTAAATTTAACTTTGAAACCGCTACCAATTGAATATCTTTATGTGTTCATTTATATTATTGTTGCTTTGTTGATCTATACTAGGGGGAGGAATCATATAAAAAATCCTTGGTTCTATAAGTTCTATATTATAATAAAACTTTAGTCCTTGTCCATTCAACCATCATAAGCCATGTCGATACAACTTAAACAAGATGACTGTGGAATGGGAGCTCAGGAAGGGAACATCGACCAGGGTGACACTGACAAGAAACTACAGCTTCCTGAGGATTTAAACGGTGTAGAGGATGAATTGATGTCTTTAGTTGCAATTGAGGTAGGAGTATAAATTATATACATGCAATTCGATTTAAACATATACAATATAGTGCTTGTTGTAACTGTTGTAAGTACATTGGAATGACGTGCGACTGTAGTCATCGACTGAAAATCAAAAAAATCTATTAAAAAAGTATTATTATTATGAAAGGACTATTTAGAGTCCATGCAAAATGAAGAAAATCCTAACACATCAAAAGAAGATCAGGGGGGAGAAAACAGCACATCGTCGGGAATACCCCTTGCACACGATAGAAGTAAAAAGGAAAGGTCATTAGATGTCCAAGCTATCGGAAAAGAAGCAGAGGCGTCATTTGAAGATTTACAGTTAAAAGAGAAAACATTGTTTGGCTTAAAGAAGTGTGGCTTTTATAAGCCCTCTCCAATACAGTTAAAAGCTATACCATTTGGAAAATTTGGATACGGTAGGGATATTCACATTATTCTGATGTTTGCTGTAATTTTGCAATCATAATCACTAATCAGGTATGGTAAAATGGTAAATAATTTCTGTTGGCAGATCTTATCCTTGAGTCAAAATCTGGAACGGGCAAGACATGTGCATTTGGAGTGATTATATTAGAGCAAATGGACTTGATAAATAGTCAGGATAAAGTTCAGGCATTGGTTATAGCACCAACACGGGAAATAGCATGTCAAAATTCTGACGTGATTAAGGCTGTCGGCTGTTATATGCCCGGTAAGTTTGATACGAATATTAATTCTTTTACACGTATGAAACATAACAGACTATATTTTTATTTTTTAGGATTAGCCGTGAAAACGTTCATTGGAGGAACATCTGTAGAGCAGAGTGTACGACGTTCCAGGGAATGTAACATAGCATCTGGAACGCCTGGTCGAATTCTGCACATGATTACTGATGGAAAAATGGACGTTTCAAACATTCAGATAATCGTTTTGGACGAAGCTGACAAACTTATGGAGTTCCCTTTCATTTCGGACGTGACATCAATTTTGAAAGCTTTACCAAATGCTAAGCAAATGATCGGAGCCAGTGCAACTTATTCAGACAGTTTAAAAAGTTTTGTCAAACGATTTATGTGTCAACCTATCGAAATAGCGATGGACTCGACCCAAGCGTTATTAGCTATTGACTTTTACGCTGTGGACGTTCACAAAATTTTAAATAAGCCAAAAAATGCCAATCAGGAAGAAATTTTTGTGAATAAAATGCAAGTACTCTTGGAATTATTGAAAAACTTGCAGTTTAATCAAGTCATTGTATTCTCCAGATGCCTTATGTTAGTTTAAAAAACAAAATTATCTTTTAACTTATTTATTTTTAAGTCTGTTTAGCAAGTGTTAAGCATTTCAAATGTTTATTTTTTAGTGTCGAAAAAATATATGATGCCTTAAAGGATCTTAACTTTGACGTGGGAAAACTTACCGGTGCTCTAACACAGCGTGATCGCCTTTTTGCATTGCGAGAAACTCAACAAGGACGATGTAAAATTCTAATTTCCAGCGATCTTGGTGCGCGAGGAATCGACTGCGAGGGGGTAGATCTTGTTATAAATTTTGAACCGCCTGAGGATGCCTTCACATTCATTCACCGTTATGGCAGAGCCGGTCGATTTGGTAGCGCAGGAACGTGCATTACATTAATGACATTTGGAAATGATTTTCGACTCCTAGCTGAGTATACTAAGAAAGTTAAATTTTATGTAAAAGTTATTCAAACTTTTCAACAAATACAATTCCTGGGTAAAGGTCAAGAGCAGAGACTAGAAAGACTTAGGGTAAAACATGCTGTGACGTCATTGAAAGATTCTGAAAACGCAAATTGGAAAGAGATGCTGGATTTTTTAATGGGCCAGCCCTTTGACTATCCGTCTCTGACATTGGATTTATTTGCAGGATACAAGATAAATGCAGATTTTGAAGCCTTGTGGAAAAATGTTGAGGAAATAAAAATGCGTAACGAGTGATAACTTGTGCTTTAATGTTTTTACTACTTAAATATTATGTAAATATGTTACCACATTATATTTATATTTTTGTCAATGTACCGTACCAGTCGTCGGCAATTCGACTTGTTTTTTGTATGACACAATAGTAACAGGAATATATTTTATTTATAAAATCATTTATATTTTATTTATAAAATCATTTATAATTTATTATAGCAAAAAAGTGTACATTGTATTAAATATGTCATGCTGGAAATATTGAATACAGCGCATCGCCGTAATATCAAAGTTTTATGTCAAAATTGTACCAACTATTTTTCTTTAATAGCTTACTGCTAACATGAAAACAAAAAGAGATTTTGGCGAAATGTTTTAATATCTTATTATTGTTACTCTATATGGTTATATGATAGCGATACGTATGTGTTCCCTTGTTATGCATAACTTGGTACCATTTCGAAGCATTTTAACCTTGACCATATCCTATTTTCATAAATAAAGGGTATTTGCGATATTTTTCGTTCATTAGTTGTTATCGTTGTTATCTTGTCTCAGGCGATCTTCTTAGATAGTATATATGTGTCAGTGGAACACCATCGTCAAAGTCAACTGTGATTTAGCAAGCTAACCCGTTCATTTGTTGTGTTGACTGTATGGTTAAACCCGAAACTTTCATATCGTTAAATCAAATTCGCACACTACATGTGGCTTTCAAAAATTAGTAACCCTTTGTAAGATAAGGTTTTTTAATCAAGCAAATAGATTGAATGAACTCAGACAATTAAGTCTACATTAAAATCGACTTATTTTCTGAGTCCGTTTGATATTTTTATGTATTTATGAGTTGTGTCCAACATAGCCACGCAAATTCAAGAACTATATAACAATTTTATTTTCATTTCAGCTGGCAGTCGTCACCCCCAAATCCCAAAGTTGTATTCGTTTCTTGTCGTCTGACTACAAAATGACTTGCAGTTGTGACGGAGAGAAAGGATTTTTTATAGAAGCCGTACAAACCATAGACAATTGAACTCTTATCACATAATCAATCAATTATTAACTATAAATAGGGTTAGATGCGCCAAAAAACTAATTGATTTTACCAGACATGGATTATACCAATCACTTTTTATAATTAAAAAGAAATCCACCATTTCACTTTGGATTCATAAAGGAAAGGGAAAGGTTGTCTTCTGACAGCTCTCGGAATTCCTTTCCTTATGTCATGAGAATCCGGAATGGCACGGTTTGCACTGCAAGCCAATTAACTTGATAACATTTTCGCTGAAAAGCCAGTCATACGCAGACATTATTGTTGGTGGGTGATGTATGATTATGATTACACCTATCTTTTACACCGTCTTGCTTGAAGCATTCATCAAGTTATAGCCCACGTTAAGTAATTTCCCACGCCGACCATATCACTCAGCACTCTCCGACTCTCCATCCTTATTAGTGACATATTTAGTTCCAACGCCTTCCCCACCCAAGCAGAAAGTACTCTGTAGTGTCAGTCGCTCAGTTGCGTTCACTGACATTGTTGTTCTGTTTGTGCTGAACATCTAATCATGCAACGCAATGAATGAGCGTTTGCGTAATTGTGCAAGGCAAGGAAAGGGTACAGGGTACTGCACAAAGTTACTATTATGTAAACTGTTTGATTTGAACAAACAAAGTAAATTAAGTTCTAATCAGAGCTTATCGTCATGTTCATTAATCTTACCTGCTTTATCGTGCAAAATAAAATCACCACGACATGACGGTGACGGTAGGCAGCAGGCAAGCATCCCATATTTTATATACAGCGTAAAACGTAAAGGTAATGACTGCATCCAACGATATATTATCATGTACAGGAATTGTGGGTGGTGAGAATGATACTGTGATGTGCGATACATGGAACGAAGTCTTCTGGCATGATAAGATTTTTAACGACAATTTGATGGAAGCCCAATCGTGCAAGCAGACAAAAAAAGTAGTACCATTGGAGCACCGTGGTTGACATGCTTCCTTTCCTTACAAGTAGTATGATATCCCTTTTTGAGCGTGATATGGTGATAAGCAGAAAAAATTGAGGGTCAATGCAAGGATCCGACCTGTTCTAAACTATCTACACTTCTGCCATAGCGTTGCAGAAGTCTGCGATATGGGTGTTAGCGAGGCGAGAAGACTTACCTTTTTATTAAATAGGCTACATTTTACTCCACTTGAACTCAGCTCTACTTAATACTGAATGTAGTATACGCTGCGCTGCGAAACGGCACTGCTCGGTAACACCAAATAAAAAGTTACACATGGGAGCAGAAAATCATGAATATTTTTCACTATTCACTATTCAGCCACTAGATCAGTTTAATAAAGCAGGACTATCGTTGAAAGTAAAACCACAAAAATCAAACAGTTAAAAAGTACTCTTTCTTGACTTTTGTTGTTTCGTTTCTTTGAGTTGTATTATTGTGGGAAATTTCCATAATTGAACCATGTAAAGCTCCGCACTCATCATCATCATCATCAATATGCATGCGTAAGAACGATAAATTATAATTTGTTGAGCTCATCTTGAATTGAGCATTACACTTTTATTTAATACACCCACACCCTTGAAAGATCACCGTAATAAAATACTATGAAAAAACTATTTTCAATGTTTGTTGTTTACAGAACACGAAGTTTCCGTTACATGTACACACGACGCCGTTGCAGAAGTAGTCGTTACACTTTGAAAAATAAGAGGTATCACCAACTACTGTATGATTTGTTTAAACCTAACCACAAAAAAATGTGGACGAAGGTTACTCCAATCTCTATTAGATAGGCGTTGTGCTTTTATAATACATGTAATTTTTTACTATTACTTTAAATATTATAACTATTACTTACTACTATAACGTTTCATTGTAGATAAATATAGTTTTTCCAATTAAAAAATGAGCGCTTTGCATTACAATGTGTACGGCAGCCTCCAAAATTTTCCGAACGACAGTATTCAGTTTTTCCAATACACAGGTGCACATATTGTTTTTATTTAAAACGTGTTCTAACATTTTTTTCTTCACCTTCCTTCTCCTCATCAGACATGTTTCTTTTTAGCTAATGTTTTAGATAAGCTTTACCTGACACAAGGAAAAGGAGGTCTCTAGTTTTTGTTTGTAGCGGACATGCCTTGTTACAGGTTTAGTTCCTTAATTAGGATTAGAAAAGCAATGTATCATAATGATCATCATCCCAAACGTTCATGACAAGTGATAGTCAGTTTCCATTTTTTCGACTTTTCTTGTCAGTTGTTCATGTTAATATGCAAAGTCCAATGCTTTTTGAGAGAGTTTTGTCGCAATTAGATATTTCGATATATTAATCCTGTAGTTATCAACTGTAAGGTTAGCTAGCTGCAAAACCTACCGTGCAAAAACTAACCTGTGTATAGGAACCTGTTCGAAGATTCACAGACTTTACTGACGCAAATTTTCTAGAATGCACTCATGGAGTAGTCGTTAATTGAACACTTTTTAGTTGGGTGACAAGGTTTGGTTAGTGAATATTTTCAAAGTAAATCGTTCCTCAAGGAAGTGCATATAGTTTTGAACAAAGTGTACGTGAAGTGATTACTATTAAGAGTAATTTTCTTGTATGTAAGCAAGCAATTGGGGATTTTTCTAAATGTGATTACGAAAAAATGTCCAAGGAAAGAGATTTTGATGTGGCCAATTTTCCGCATTTAAACCATACTTACTACTACCAAAGGAGGAATAGCGCTAATACAATGAGCATGCTTAAAGGCAGAATACGAGTGAGAAGACCACCTGCATATTGGTCATCGGTGCTGTTATCATGTGTGCTTTTTATTGCCAGTGTCAATATATCATGTGAAGGTGTGGAGTATTTTTTGGATGAAGATGAGCACGTTCAGTCATCTCTGGAAGGTGGTGGTAAGATACCAAAAATACCGCCTGAAATCCGAGTGCTTGCAAAACACGGCGAGTTTCATAAGACTATTTATGACTTGCCGAACACCGAAACGGTCTTAAAAGAAACACATTTCCAATTGGATCCATATGATTTGGCTCATTGGAATGACACTCACCATTCCAATGGTTGGGAGAGAAGTCACTCAGGGAAAATTGATCCCGAGAAATATCATCCCGCAGACACAACCGACATTTATTTAGAATGCACGTCCTTTTATCCAGTAGAATGGATATACGAGGGAGATGGGGTTAGCTGATGAACGAGCATGCTTAACAAAAATATTTGAAAGTAACTTGGTGTTTTATCTTAAATGTTATGTCTCTTTGTTTTTCGTGAATAGTGGGATATTGGACAAGGGATAAAGACGGATAGGATAGCAAACGCGCATAAAATACGAAGTCGGAATTTACGAGTCACTGAAGAGTTCAAAAATAAAACGACTACTTTGTACTTTGCTCAAATCGGATATTTAAGTCTGTTTGAAGTTGGCACCGGAAACTACACTTGTCGAAGTTTAATCGATTCCAGGCTGGCCACGTACTTTTACCTATACATGCCAGGTATTTCCAATTATGAAATCGTCCTAACACAAGCATAGTTTCACAATGCCCCAGTCGAGTCATGTAAATATATAATCTAATAATTATAATTCCTTTGAATCTGTTATTCTAGTAAACTCGAGATCTTATGATGACATTGACGTCCCAAAAAGGACGCTATTGCTGGACGCGCAACAAATTATAAGATATCCAGAAAATGTCTTTTTGAATGATTATATACGACTTCCCTGTTCAGTATCCGACCCTGCAGCAACGATAACGCTATTAAAACGGCAAAGAGATGGAAAATACCTGGAGCTGGCGCAGAACGACTCGATAGTTTTCCTTCCTTCTAAAGGCTTTTTGATTAATTTCCGAGAGGTAAAGGACCCTTGGGGAACATACGTTTGTCGGGAGGAAGAAGCACAGCATAATGCTGCAAATTTTATTGCTTCCTAGAAAAGGTACATTTCAAAATTTCAACTAGTACTAATTGAGTTTTTGCAAGTAATGCGAAGTAGCTTTATAGGTTGATTACTAATTAACACATTTTCTGGTAGATGATGAAGTTCGTGCCTTCCCCAGTGAAACCAAAGTGTATCTCAATCCTTCTCAGGTGGACAATGACAGACCACCAGATACTTTTGAATGTCACGCCAAAAGAAAGATTCTCCTTTCTTTTGATTTCGACACCAAAGATGCACCCGTCAAAATTGAGTACAAATTCGTAGGAGCCGATGAGTTTCCTTTCAAAGCCATTGCCAAAGTACCTGTTCAGTCACAGCATCAGCTGAAAAAAGAATGGGCAATTGTACGTTGCCAAACGGCGGACACGCTGCGAACTTTACACTTTTGGGAATATTCCCCCAAACTAAGCCCTTCCCCGACAACTTTGGAAATTCACTTTGACAAGTTGAATAACCAATATCTGTGTTGTGCCTCAAACACTATTCACAACCCGAAATTTCAAATGACATTTTGTGGAGATAAGTTAGAATGTAAGATCCGAAAGGGATTTTATGTGACCTCTCAAAACGCATATACAACCAAACACTTTGCTCCTGAAGGATGTGCCAGCATTCCCGTGAATATTGATGGATACGGCGAAATTCGGTATGTGAATTTCGTTTGTAAACAAATAATCGTAATATTAAACGGTCATTTACCTTAAAACCTGCTGCTGTATTTGACAGGCGTGCAATTTCCAAGTGGCCCGCACCTGTAGCTGAAGGTCTTCTACAATGTAATGTAGGGTTTCCTGGCTTTGAGGAAAAAAAGGAAGCTTCATTTATTCATAATGAATTAACCGGGTTTGTTGAATTGTCAGGTAAATAATGAAAAAGACTTGATGATACTTATTTTTATCTTTCAAGTTTTGTAAACAGATGCATATTAAATGCATTTGTATTAGTACTGTACTTATGAATGTCATTGTTATCTGCACACGTTTAATTGCAGAACCAAATGCTGTGGAGGTCTCCTCAGAGCAAGTTCCCTCTGGTCAAAGCATTATGGGAGTTCGTCAGGAAGGTGCTCCACATGGTCACCTCGTGGGAAACATTTACGTTGGGGATCACATCAAGTTTCACTGCTATGCTCCTAGCAAACACTTCTCAGTAGGGCCTACGTTTTTTGTCACTGAGGCTGCCCATCCACCACCTTTTCATATTTACCAGTGGGCAATTATGAAACGAAATGGCCATATTAAATATATCAGTAGTGAGTATAACTATAATTAAAGCTTTTATTTCTTTGAATTGAGCTAAACACAAGTTGACGATATGCACAAGCAGTATACATAGGTAAATAATAATGCCAATTACCTAATTACTGTTATTTCCGTCGCAGGTGAATCCTGTTTTTACGACACGTGCGAAATCACCTTTGGGGACAAAGATACAGTAGCTGTTGTTTGTTTTGCACCAATCAGGAACTCAATAGAGGACGTTCGGAACTTTACTCTGCCTATTAATGTAAAAGGTAGATAAGCACATGGGAATCCTAGAATAGATAGCTTCTTATCAAAATTACACCTTTGTGTACGTACTAAAAGTTACTGTTTTCCTTGCAGAGAGACCCAAAATACTACACACCAGCGTGATAATTCGAAATCCACAGGGAATTCAGAGATTTGTTAATAACGCCCACAATACAACTATTGTTCTTAATGAAAAAGTACTTGGGAAGGACTTTAAACATGGTCATCATTCCGTTCTTCTTGTCTGTTCTGCGCCGTACCACGTTCAGTGGAAATATCGGGGGAATGGGGTAAGTTGAGAAGAGCTTATTTTGACACTATTTGGAAGCATTGATTTAAGATTATTTTTTTTACGTAATCTCACGTTTTACGTATACAGCGCCCATACGTGAGTTCTCATAATAGGAGAGACGCGCTCAGTCTCAAGGTCGTGTATTCGTATAACTACACGTCAGTGATAGAATTTTCCAAACTGGATGAAATGACCACTGGGCGATATACCTGTTTTGGAACTGAGGATCCACGCGAGCTCAACTCATATTATGACATTTACGTGCCGGGCTTGGACCTATTTTTGTCCTCATCTAATAAACTGGTTCATGTTTATGGGGAACATGAGGAGGAAAAGGTGGAAAGTGTTACCATTCCGTGTGCAGTTTCCGACCCAAACGCGTCCGTAAAGCTGTACACAGTGCACGCGGACAATGTGAGCATATTAAATGTTTTAAAAGACTTATGGCATTAATCAAAAGCTTATTAATTTGATTCATTAGTGATAATATAATTTGTTTGGATTTTGCTAGAATTCTTGGGTCCCAGCACACGTTAATCCAGGTCTTTCTTATGATCCGCTGCATGGGTTCCGCCAGAAAGATGGATCACTGGGAGATCTGCTTGGCTACTATTATTGTGGCGACTCATTAGGCAGAACGTCTGGTTTAATTACAGTAGAAAATGGAAGACATATTCCAGGTATGTAAGCATTTTTCTAAACCGTTTCTGTTTTTTGTTAGCCCTGACAATAAAGTAAAACTTTGATGGTTTGCTGCAACAATATAGAGCCTGAGGGTTTGTACTATCCCGAATGGCCCTCCAAGCGTATCAGCCAGTTGAAGTATAACATCACCGAAACGTTCCATTGCGCTGCCAAAGAGGAAATCAGGTTTTACGCTGCTGGCGCTGGCGAAATTCCGGAAACGACTGTACTCCAATCGAACAAAAGTTCCAAGTTCCCATATGTCGCCACATTTACCAAAGATCTTCGTGACTTTCTCGACTTTAGCATAATTCAATGTGCTACATTGTCCGATCCACCAAAGGTGTTACACTCTTGGACCGTGTACAAGCAGGGGCATTTTGAAAACAAAAAGTTTTATTATGACCATGATATCAACAGCTACGTTTGTTGTAAGGGGATTTTTGAACCCACTCCAATGGACTATGTTCCATGCAGCTCCTACCAAGAATGTAAAATTAACAAGGCTTGCTTACAGGAGAGAAAATGTGATGAAAATCCTATAAGCACATTTGCATCTGCTTACACAAATCCAAGTAATGCCCACGTCGTGGACAGTCTCAGACAAAAAGGATGCGTGACGTTTGACACAGAACATAATCCATCAGGGCTTTTACAATGTAACGAGGAGCAGTTTTTCTTTTTTCTGGGTAACTACGCCGAATGTGACTATCAGTGCAGCGCTTTTAATGAATTCAAATATCTTCCGGCTATCAAAAACAGCGATATTTTGGGAATCACCCAAAAGCCTGCAGGTCCTGTAAAAGTGTGGGACAAACCAGTAAGATTTGACTGTTATGGTCCCAGATTTCAGTACGCTGGGGGATTTAAATGGGCTCTTATGAAGAATAATGGAGTCATGGACTTTATTCCAGGAAATGGTAAGTAATAATACCCTAACCACAACATTGTAGAGGCGTCACGATATCCCCTGTAAAAAATATTTATTCTAATTGCAGAAAAAGAGGAAGGAGCCCTAATGCATTCCTGGACTGATGTGCAATTCACCGACAAAAAAGTTGAAAGCATTGCTTGTATTGCTCCAGAAACCAATACACATGACTGATTGGAGGAAGGCATCAGTGGATATTGAATATGCTGAAGAGTAAAAAAAATAACCTCAACAAATCGTGCAACAATCAAAGTTGTTAGCGTTTTTTAAAAGACTTACTATTTATTCGAGTTAGGACAAGTATTCTCACTTAAATGTACATATCAAATATCGAATAATGTAATGTGTAACTTTACGTACCCACTACTGAGCTCTAGTACTTAAGAACGTGTGTATATTTCACAAGACCTTAATCAAAAGTTGAAGTGTTCAAATTTTAATAAATTGTGGAAATGGAATGTTACGGAAGAATTGTGTAGGAGCAATGAAACAATCCTTTGTCCTTGTTCTCCACGGAAGCAAATGCTGCTAGAGTTAAATCCAAAATTCTTCCCTTGAAAAACGGTCCCCGATCATTGATTATAACATCAACAGACTTTTTGTTTTTGGAATGCTTCACCCGAATACGTGTACCGATAGGCAAGGTCCTGTGCGCAGCCTTCATGGCAAACTTATCAAACCGCTCTCCAGATGCTGTTACAGCATTCTGTGGCACATCACTTTCTCCGTACCATGAGCAAATGCCAGATTCCTCAGCTATTAAGTTGACAACACATTATTGGGATAAAGCACGCAGACAGACAGAACAAATTTGACAAATTTAACTTTGCATAGGTAAATTATTTTCCTTACCGGATGTTTTAATAGCATTTCCGTCAGGATCGTTTCCAGCAGTGGGTGGGGGAGCAGGGCAACACTGAAACATAGTTCCCCCGTAGCATTGTTTTGACTGTGCTTCGAAATATAAATGTTGAGGATGACAGCCTCGTCGGATCCATGTTTGGGATTGGCAAAATGACCACCAGCAACCTTTTGCAGCGCCACTTGTCACAAGAGAAGTGGTTATAACGAACAAACTTATGAAAGGAATGCTACTGATCGGGGGCATATTACTAAGGTCCTTATTTACTAACTGACACTTTTTTCAGTACAGGAAAACTTATTTCACAATCGGTGCGGTGTTGGTGTCACTGTATACGCTGCAAAAACTAATTAAGTACCTATTTGCTAATTTTTTATTTGAAAGTATTCTGAACGAACAATTATCATTATATCATAATTATATGAGTAATTCTTGGAAAAATGTCGAGTTTCGCTAGGTTCAGGTACATTTTTAGTCTTATATCCTTTTGCGTTGTCTAGTACAAAAAAGAACTGCAACGGGCAAACATAAACCTGCTTTATTTATCTTGTACTTTGTCGGTATCGAAGGCAAAAAAATGCTTTATTAGCAGGATAGCTGGCTATCATTTATCAAAGTCGCGCTGGATGATGTTTTCCCTTTTTACCAAAAACCACATTTTATGTAATCTTTGTAGTCGGAGTGTATCATTTGAATGAAAATGGCCCTATCATTTGAAGCAAGTGAATTATAGCAATAATTGAGCACATTATGGTAATTATTTGATTTGATGTTAGATTCCGTCAGTGGCGGAGAAACCTGATTTAGTATGGGGGGTA
>JAHZNB010006353.1:0-17001 GCA_027744295.1 Callyntrura guangdongensis
CATTTCAACTACAAAGAAGTGGAGCATTAACAGTGTGGGAGTTGAAAAGGAAGGCTGCCTATTCTCCAGCAAGAGAGCTCGCGCAGGGTGCCACTTGGCCTTCCTTTTCCTTTTGACAAATCGTGTGAACCTTGCATCGCTCTTTCTGATTGTGTATTAGACCAAGTTGCTCTGTTATTTGGAATCAGGAGGCTGTAAAAATTTCTAAGAAAAGGGTGCTCATGTGCATATGTGTCGTCGCCGTCGTTTACCTTTGCGTCCTTCCTTTTTTAAACATGCAGAAGCTTTCCATTTTCCACACACAGATAGGGTATGCTCTCTATCATGAAGGGGAGGCATGTCAATGATAAAAATACCAAATCATTCCCCATGATTTCTCCTTTCATATTTTAAAATTGAAGATCCACATGAAGGAAGAGAGGATATTAGAGTGAGAGAGAGAGATTCGATGTAAAAATGGAAAAAAGCAGAAACGAGTTTTAAAATCTTCAAAATGAATGAGTCCCGTGTACATTTTTATTTTTGTGACGTTTTACATCTCACATTTGCATATTTATCTTAAATTGTTAGGAAGATTGAGAAAGGCAATGATGGTACCCACCTGTTTCCTGTAGAACAGACTTCCTCCCAGAGATATCCTGTTCAACTTCCTTTCCTTGGTTCCTCTTGTTATTGGTCGCAGTGGTGGTGGTGTTGCTACTGCTATTATTGTTATTATTGTTATACAACCCATTACCATTCTGGTGGTGGTGACCATTTGTGTTGTGGTTCCGACGCAACAGATTTTGTTCAATCCTCATTTTCACTATTTCATGAATGGACGCTTGATTCCAAATCCAGAAAACAGTTCCAATAGTAGCACAGCGCAGTTTGCTAGTTCCCAAGATAATAGTTTTTTTCTAGCACAATTCTCTTGCAATGCAATGTCTATTTCCTTGTCGTTTGTGATTTGGTGCACGCGTACATTCAATAATGACTGTGCTAATTGTCGCTGCTGCTGTCGCTTTTTATTTTAACTTGAGATTGTGTATGCCAAAGGCGCTCGTTGTTTGGCTACCAGCTATGCCAGTTGACATGTAGTATTTGTGAAGCGTATGTTCGTATAAATAGCGTGAAAACGAGGACATTTCACACATGACAGGTTTATAGTCCCTGCGACAATTTCCTTTGCTTTTCTTCCTTGTGCAGCTATTCACTACTGCTTGCTACCCATGCCTTATTTCTTTTTCTAGCACTTTACTGTTTTATTCTTCGTCTTCTCCGTTTTACTAGCTTCTCCTTCCTCCCATGTCTCGACTTACTCGTTCCTTCTAGAGCGCCGTCCTTTTTTTCATTTATTTGTTAGTATATTGCTTAACTTGTTACATTTGGGTGACACTCTTTACTGCGGTACTAAGTAAGTGAGTGACAATAAAATGCTCTGTTGTTTTTTTTGTTTTCCCTGCCTCCAGACATGACGATGACTGTGCGTGGCAGCAATAACAACAAGAGTTTGTTCGTGAAATATATAGAAAATTGTCAACACTTTGATTCTATTATACTGACATTTTGTTATTCACCCTCGGTAGACAGCAACATCTAAAACGTCGAATGCTTTGTCAGCACTTGTATTACTCCTTGCACCTTGAAGCATCGTCTGTAGCAGATAATAACGAAAGTTTTTGATGGTCTGTACCTGTCAGTTTTCATAATATCGTCTACTACGACACTGTTTTAGATCGTAAGCTGTATATCGTGCAGTGTCTGTAGCTTTTTGAGTGTACGAAGAGATGTAACTTTTTCAACCGTCAACACTGTAGGAAAAATGCCAGCAGAACAATGGCTGCATACAGGACGGGTAGCAGTTTCCTTTTTATTCAATTAGCACTTAGCACCAACACTGATTGTATTGTACGGTGTAGCACTCATTTACACATTACACACAGAGAGAGGTGTTTTTAACAAAATGATTGAGCAGTTAGGTACATAACATGGGCCAGTACTGTCACAAGCCCTCCTTTTTGATTGTTCCTCACTTAGTGCGAAAACCTAAATAGTAAAAAAGTCACAAAATTGCAAGATTTTATTATATTGTGTTTACTTTTTAATTTTAATTTTTTTATGTTTGCGAACATTTGCTTGAATTTGACAAATACAGATAACAACGCTACTGCTATATTATGTCTGTCTGTCTGTATTACAACGATTCTTTTTTGTGTGGCAAGAGAAAAAGGCATAATCGTGGTTTCTATTTAGCAGGACATTTAAGTAAATTTCTTGGGGCCATTTTAGTGCCATAAAGTATGTGATTTGCATTTTGATGGCCCTGCAGAAAACAAAATGAAGGATTCTTTATACTGGTAATGACATGCTTTTCTGTCTGTTTGTAAGTGCTCCAGGGTAGCTAATAACATCTTTTAACACATTTTATGTCTACGTTCAGAGCAAATTTGTGGGGAGACAGAAATTCCAAGTGGCGCAGTTATACCGGTTGTCTTCAGATATATAATATGTGGTTTTCGTCTATGTTAGTGTTTGAGAATAACTAGTTTAGGTTGAAAATGATACGTTTACGTAGGTATATATATGCACATCTGTAAAGTAAAAGCAACACGTGTGTGCAGTCCGTTGGGTAAAAGTATAAATTACCTAAATTGAAACAGTAATTTCACTAATTGAGACTGTTTTGAAGCAGAAATATGTGGCAATTTTTTTTTAATAACAACAACAATATCTTGTCTACAATCAAATTTCAAATGACCTTTTGCCCAATTTTAAAAGATTCCTTTATTCATTTCATTTTATCGCTAGTAGTAGTAAACTAATTTTATACATATAGCAGCGCGTCTTTTTTCTCTACTGACATTTTATGAGTAATTGCCAAAACAAATCTGCGGTACAAAACAAAATTCTGCTTCAGTAGCATCATCTGCATCAGCATGTTCTCGATGCCTCTGTAAGTCTACACGCATAGTTATATTCAAGTTATATCAAATCAAACAACTTAGCCTAAAAACCAGCTACATTTTAAATGAAGTGGGTTTGCTGAATCCATTGCAAGTTATAATGAAATAGAAGCACGCAATTAGCAATGTAACGCAGCAGCACGAGGGAATATAAAATGCAGCCTGATAAAACTTTAGTGTATCAGTCAGCATAATAAATACATACAATAAAACAAGTGGTAGCCAGCCACTTGGGATTTTTTTGCACAAATCTATATTGACTGGTCTATTGATATTGCGGTGGCTAGTGAACCAAGTAATTGACTCGTTGATAGTTTAGAGAAAAAATTTGAAATGAGAGGGAACAAGTGGCAAACTCGCAGAAAGAGAGAGACTTCTTTCATAGGAGCGAAAGTCTTGTCCCAAACCACTTTTAATCCCAATCACATCTTATAATAAGATGTATGAAGAAGTGCAAGCATGAGGAACGGAATACTATTATAGCTTTGTTTACCAGTTTGTGTGACTATAGAGGAAACTTTTTAAAATAATCTACATATAGTAGTATCGATTTGACAGTGGAAACAAAAATGTAAGCACGCATTTACCCGATCGCATCGGTAGCCTACATAAGCATGTTGGTAGGCATGTAAAATGGCAAATACAACAACATCTGTACTTTGTAGTAATAATATATTAAATTACTGTAGGATTTCATGCATGCGTAATAATGGCAGAGAAAACGTGAAAATCAAACAGGTACTTACTTATGGATGGGTAATGACACTGTAGAGTGTAGACTAAAATAAAGCTTTGTGTTTGCTGCTTGTTGAATGAAATTACATGCATTCCTTTGACATATTATATTATTTCAATGAATCATATTTTACGAATGAAATTTGCATGAGTGGAAAATATCCCCATCTCTCTATCTATCTTTCTATATGTGTTGGTTGGGTATTATTGCGAGTTGCGAATAACTTGTACACTTCCTGACATGTATATTAGCATTACTGAAAAATATTCTTAAATGATTATCTTAGCACAGTTCAATGAATATCATAAATCCTCATCTTTTAGATTCGACATTTGTCATTAAAATACAAAAGGACGTGTACAACCTGATATAATGATAGTACAGTGAGACTGAGACGAGAGAGTAAAGGGATTTTCATCTCAAATATTTCTTTTCTCATCGTGTACGTGTGAGATGGGATCCTGACAACGTTTAGCTTTTGTGATGGTGTCGACATTTTCTGCATTCTAAATTCTGAGGACTATTATTCTGCTGTGAGTACGTGATTGTTTGCGTTTCATTCGAATCCTCCTCTTTGAAAGCTTTCTTTTCTCAGAATTTTGATTAATTAGTCATAATGTTTATTTAGTGAATTTCAAGTTGGGCACGTTGATTACTTAAAAACCATTCTGTTTACGAGTATCTGGTTGTTTGTTTTTAATACAAATTTATTAAGGAGGATGCAGTGTTGTGAAAATATGCAATTCATGAAAACAGAACACCCTAAAAAGTACATTGTACATTAACACTATCGTCATTATTTTTGCCATTATCCCCAAAAGTTGTTCTTTCATGTTGAAAACCTTATAATGGAATGCGACTAATAAGCAAATTACCTGAAACCGTCTACTACCATTATAATCTTTGTGCACCGCCTAGATAAAAAAATTATTACATTCATTCATAACATTAGTACTATAGCACACTGTCTTGCCCTCGTTAAGGCTCATTATTCCATTTCGTAGCTTACCGCCTATAATCCCATGAGAAACAAGATTTTTAAAGAATAAAATCGTCAATGGTCTTGTATGCGCACAAAGCAGGGTGGTTCCTAATAAGTTTGGCGGATAGAATCCATGCCAAAACCCAATACGAACGACACAAATCTACTTATTTCCACTGTTGACGGATCAATGGTCATCTTATCTCGACAATATGTTATAAACCATTCTTCACTGAGATCAGCAAACAAACATTTATAATATTTAAGCCGACTTATAACGTTTTACTGGGAAAGAACGAAACAGTTTTATAAAAATTGTAAAAAAAATCACGAAAATCATCCGAGTACTTTTGACAAAACCAACATGCTCCCCTATTCTGCACAATTCTACTGGTGTATATGGTATATGGTACTCATCGTCATTGTCGTGGTAAGGAAGCAGGAAAAGAAAAACATAGATCACAAAACCTGAACATGTGAAAGCCGTACAAGTAAAAATGGCACAAAGAATATAATGGCGCACAACAGCGCAGTGTATAGAAACTCTTCTCAATGGGCCTTAAGAAAACTAAAAAAAAAAACTCTTGTGAACATAACTGTTCAAGATGCAATGGCTCTATTATCTTGGAATTTAACATGGGAAGAGGCATTTTTATTGCTACTTTAAAGTAAAAAGCTATATCGCAGTTGTTGTTGTTGTTGCTTGAAAAAAAATAAAAATAGCTAAGGAACGTTACCCCGTTTTAATCTCGTTTTTTACGAATTCTCTATTCTTACTTTTTTTCACACACAGTAAGATTCTCCGTGTGAGTACATACACAGGGAACCAGCTAGAAAATGCATTAAATTCGATAAGGCCCTCTGCCACAAAAAAAAAACTATTCCCAAAACAGTTCATTCTTTCACAAGACACGCAGTGCAGCAGTGCATATGATGTGTGCAGAGTGGATATATGTATGTGTCGCTAGAAGACAAAAGCACCAACACATAAAAATGGTCTGTCAAATGGTGTTTTAACTATAGCATGACTCCATTGAAAGTTTCAAAGGGGAAATCCTCTCTATTTTATGGCCTTTTGCATCTCTGAGAAACCAAGCCAACGATAAGAACGGAAGTTAATTACAAATAGTGACAGGTGACTGGATTAGTGCATTGGTCGAAAATTTTAACCAACTTGTACGTTAAAACATGACATTAGAAGGTGAATTAGATAGATTGTCTGTCAGCAATAATTTCTTTTATGTAGCTTACCAAACTGATAGATTCGCACAAAAGGATATCATATCAATGTATTCCGCAGATGAAGGCAATTTCTGTATACCATCGATGTAATTGTATTTAATTTGCAGCATAAAACGACACCGTGATTTATCTTAAACTGTTTTATTCAAGGTTAAAAAATTCTTTGAGACAATCTGCTACAATAAGGTGTCATCATGAAAATACATTATAACGTTGTTTGTTCAGAACGTTTGTTGAGCAAGTTTATATGTGAGGTGCAGTTAGTTTTAGATGGGATGATCAAAAGTAGGTAATCTAGACTTATTCGTGTGGTTCGATACACGATTCTGTAGAAATTGCTTGTCAATATGCCCATATAGGCAAGCCCATTGTGTGTTTTTACTCATTGCAGTTAAGTACCTTTTTCCAACAGCAGACTTCATCGGAGGGAGTGCTCCTTCGTCCTCACAAATACAGGCATTCATGTTTCTCACCATTCATAAACCGTAAATATAGCCATGCACCTGTAATATTTTACATTCAAATGTCACGATTGCTTTTTAGATCAAATTCAAGAAAGCAGAGCCTCGCCTACCTTTTAACAGTTTTTTAAAAGCGACTTATTTGCCCATAAATCCAGCTGTCAGTTAAGAGTGTTGTTTAACATAGGGTTCATATATTTATATTGTTGCGAATATGAAAAAAATCCCACAGAATTCTTACAATCATGAAATTTTCTAATAATGATACACCCCTCTTTTTTTTCTCGATCTCCCTCAACCTCCTCTACTTTGCCTGACAAGCAAACAACTCATCTGCTTTGCTGTAGATGAAGACTGACTGAATAGCAAACATGCAATGATAAACAAACACATTTTGATACTCCAGCTAACTTATGAAACTATTGTCAGCAAACAAACACTTGCCAACCTTTTCAGATTGTGAAGTTCAAGTTGTATACCGTTTATAATGGAAGTTTGCGTCGTAATAAAACTTGGTATTGGCCACACAGTGGTTACGAAATAAAAGCCCAAATTTTTTGCTGATAGAGCACCACCACACCATTATCGCATTCAGAAATTGTATCAAACGATCCTTTATGAAATGTTCAGCCCTTTTTAAGAGAGGTAGAGCGACAACGGTTTTGAAAGAAATGAGAGATCAAGAGGTCGCCCAAAATTGCAATAAAGTGTGCGTCAAAAATGTTCATGAATTTTAACCATTTTACGTAATGCAGCCATTATTATTGTCTTCTACAACGTGAATGGCACACGTAGCCTGCATACTGGCACACGCGTGAGGATTGAAAGTGTGTATTAATTTTTGCGTATGTTTGGCCATCACCATTATAATATCAACACCAGTATTAACAAAAATGGACATCGTCACTCGTCACACAAAAGTGAATACCATTATAGAGATCTGCCACGCAACGACATTAGACTCGACGCACATCATAAATATACTAATACACTTCATACGTGGTAAAATACGTGCATCATAATAACACGAATATTGCACCCAAAAAAAGTTTCTCGAAACCTATTGCGACATTTCGAGCCCAACTTAAACAAAATGAACTTGAGTTGTAAATTTTACACGAGCCTTTTCATTAATCTACACACTGCCATTTCGACAAACATTTACTTCTCTTTGAGTGAGTCTGCATTTTAATACTTTTTGGTTTTAAAGAGGCCTTCAAGCAAGGCGCAGTTCAATACTAATTAGCATTACAACAACATTACACACACAGAGAACGTTCCCTTGTCTCTTCAAACAAGGTGAAATTCCCACAGAAAAGAGAGGAAAAAAATATTGTATAATACTTCCATTCAACTAACCCCGCGTATGATCTTTCCTTCGTGTAACTTTTCTGCATATGTGGTGGGGTATGGCTATGACCGTGTAAAATTATGCATTTTATGCTTATTTTGGTGGTAAAATTAGTATGCACAATGTCATAAACATTTCACTTTCTTCTTCAGACAGAACAGAACATCAGAGAGGAGAGGAGTAAGGAACGCAAAAGAGATTCGCTCTCATTGCCACTACTGCCGGAAAAAAAACCTTTCTTGTTTATGTGTGTAGGTACCTATCCATGTAAATTTGCCTAACTTGAACACCCGGCACATGTTCTCAGTTGATCTTGAGAAGTTCAGAATGTCTGCCTAAATACATTAACAATGTGTATCTGATGCTTCGGCACGGGAATGTAATTTTCTCGCTTTTAGCTGGCGTTGGACTTGTACATCATCACACTTTTTGAACTTAAAACTTACTTATCATCGCTTTTAAAATGAGGAGCCCAAAGTCAAAGCTGACACTTTCGTTACATCATTCCTTTGTATTTACAGTGTTTACATTTTATCCTAGCGTTCAGAATCCACGATTAAATTGATATTGGTAATAAAACATGCATAGTATATATTGTCTGGTTGTAAATCTCATACTAAAAAAGAAAATTCATTTGGTTATGCAAACATGGTGGATACAAAATCACAATCTTACCCTTCTTTGTCCTCAACTTTTGTAATATCAGCGCTGCTTTTGTTTAACAGGAAAATATCTGTCTTCCAATTCCAATATACCTTCAACTTTTGACAACACCGTAATAATCCCTATAAATATTATCACTCACAAAACACTGACACATTCAAAAAAAATCTACTATTGAATTGAAGTGTATTTATGTGAACGTAATATGCAAAAAATATTAGTCATTTGCATACGCATATCACTACTGACTGACAACGCAAGCACTTTACCAACGGATTATTTGCCCTGTGCGTTATCCACGCGCCAATGCATCTCAATGGATGAAGGTGGCATAAAAGGATTGTTACAGAGAATTTTACTTTATATCAAATATTACAGCACTAGCACCCTATGCAAGCTGACAAGTTTGCACTGCCATGGGTGAAATGAAAGTTTGGTGCAGGGAGCATTGAAAATCTCTGATATGATGAGTGTCGAATAACCTGCAATATCCTTTTGCCGATTCAAAACTTGCGTTACTCACAAAACAAGTGACTTCCCTCAAACATGCATCACGCTGTTTTTCGTGTGCTTCTTGTTAAACGTGCACACTCTCGCTTCACATTTCAACTGGCACCTTAGATAAATATAACGTGCTCTGAGATGATGATAATATTATGCTTACGCTATGCTACACAACTGCATAGAGAGATGTCTTTGAAGCTCTTGCTTCACCGTTTACACACTCTCTCATTACGCCGACAACAGGAATCAAAAAATATTATTAACTTTACGAAACATCTACAACGAAAAAACAGGACCCGTCGTAATATGGTCCTCGTCACCTACAGCAATCAAATCACTGACAGACGGCAGTCTGTTTTCTCGTCGTCGCAAATGTAAAAACAGAGACACGTTCACAGTTAAATTCGTGTGTATGCTAGTTTAAACTACTACATGCAATATACACATGTACATATGTATGCAACTGACACCACCACTACCACCAGCTTGCTAGTAGCGGTACCAAAAGGCAATGATATCTAACAATCGTCTTCATTCTAGGGATTACCAGACAAGACTGACAGAATTTTTCCCCATTGTTGCTGATGAGTTCTCACAAACCGTCTCCTCATGCAACAAACTGCTACGCGGTTTATAACCCAATGTACCTGTCAATACAACACACAACTAAACTAACCATCGTCGTATGCATGTGTGTAATGTGTAGCTGCACATATATCTTTGTGTGTACATTTTAAAGATTTTGTTATGTTACACATTATTACATGTCAGCTATTATGCTGGTATAAGTTGCATTGTTTGAGTGAGAATCTCTGGTAAGCATTATCTTCATCACAAAAAACGGAGAGATAGAGAAGCCGCATGTTACAAGGAGGAGTAGTATGTATATGCAAGTTAGTTACGCTGCTGTGTAGTAGCGCAGACAAATGTCTCTAAAATAACGTAAAACGTACATAATGTGTGCATAGTTATTTGCGGCAAATGCGGGCGGTTGTCTCTTCTTTAATTTTATTTACCAGCGTGCCTTGAACTAACTTAGGCGGTTGTTGTAGAGGTGAACATATTTGTTCGTTTAACATCCTTGCTCAGCAAGCCAACAGTCACATCATGTACTTTATCAAGCGAAACATCATCCCTAGATTCTTGACGACGGCGATTCATCAAATCGCAGACTCGTCTCCTTTATTGTACGGTCATTTTAGAGCTAGAGTCATTGAAAATGAACTAAACGTGCGATAATAAGGACGAACGTTTTTAAAAAGATATTTTATACAAAAAGAGTGAGAGATAGAGAGAGAGAGCGTGTCTGGCTGTTTTGAATTGGACTAACAACCAGTCAGTTCATTCATTGTCTTCATTTTCTGACAATTTTCTGATCAGGTTGCTCTTAATATTTTTATTGACGCCGTATAATGTACTAATATTTTTGTTCATACAATCAACAATGAAAGGTGTTGCTGTTTTGCTGATGTGAATAAAACCTAAAACACATGTTATTGTATGACATGTAGATGGTTATTGTGCATGCGTAATTTTTATTGCATCTCTATTGTGGAATTAAATGAAGGATTTTTTTGTAATAGGGTACTCTTCTGTAGAAAATATATACCTATGTATCTAACCCCTCTGCCGCAGTAATGACTCTTTTCAGTCACCGATATGAGGTGAATACGGATCTGAGGTTTGAAATGTGAATGGCCATGCTACTGCTGGCTCTGCTGATGATGTTGATTGCAAAAAGAGTAGTGATAGTGAAGCTCAAAATTATATCGCTATTATGTACACACGCTGTGTCTTCACACATGCCAATCACTTTAATACAATATATTACCTATGTATGTAGAAATCTACAGGTAGTATGAAACAGGCATCATAATTTGAAACGCCATACACACATACATACCTTTTACTGGTCTAAATTACCCCTTTAATGGGGGAATTAATTGCAGTTCACATTCATTCAAGTTTTACTTTTGTGTTTTAGTGACGATTGACGATAGCATTTGACTTCCCAACTGCACTATGAAAGAAGCCACCATATCGTGCAAATGCAAATATATTATTATGAGGTTGATTATGCACTAACACCACTGTATGCAGCAAATGAAAAAGTGGTGACGGTGACATCACTCACAACACAACATAATATTATCCTCAATTATCATACAAAGGGTTATGCATTTTTTCATGCAAATAGAGTGGTGGAGGTGGAGGTAGTCAACAAAAATGAGTTCTCTCTCTCTGCAGTAGGTTATTTTATGACCGTTCTACTAACGGTTTCACATGTATACTATTTATTTGCTATATGGTTTGTTACTGAAAACTTTGAAAAAATTGTTCCTGAATGCACAAGTGTGCGAGAATATAAAGGTTGTCGCACACGTGTGTAATAATAAAACTGACCAAGTGAATAGACGTCAAGCGTCAACCAAAGTAAGGCAAACAGCAATAACAATTATACAGATAATAATGTAATAATATGCCATAAGACTACCCACATTTCGATTAGGATGTTGAGCTTTGTGTGCCATTTCATTTGGAAGTAAAGAATTTCTTTAAAAGAATATATATACCTGTCCATCTCCATTGCTCCATCTCGCTCTTTTATATTTCACTTAGTATTACGTACTGTAATGAAGGATAACATCAAAATGTGACCATCACGAAATACAATGACTTTTCATTTATAGTTTTTTCTATAGGACACAGTAAGGCATCTAAACAAATGGCACGCTATTAGATTAGAAAAAATGTTATCGCAACTTTGGTGTAACCACTACACATGAGACAGGTATACTGACGACTTTATGATGATAACATGTCACCTCCATTTGAAAGCACTAACCAACAATGCGAATAAAAATTGAGAATGAAGTGGAAATGATTTCTTGTGGACAGCACCTGTGAGCAGGCGACATAATTTGTACAAGAGCATTAATTCGTATTAATATAATATGCGTATACCACTGTTGGCAGTGGTAGTGTTGCCTAACACTTTGGTTAGAGAGACGCAATTTGTTTCCTAGAAGCTGATGATGTCTCGCGGCTTCTATAAATAAACAGCACAAACATTAACTCACCTACAAATCAGTCTGTGTGGACTTGTGTGACCAGAAAAAATATAAATTGGATAATATGGTTGTCGCGCCGCAGTGTATGTGTAGAATGTTTCGTGTCATTCACAACATAACACAATTAAATATTTTTTTAGTTTCCTACTGTGGCTCATGGCTCAGACATGACCATCGCACGTATTTACAAGGTATCTGAATAAGCATGAGAAAAACATGAAATCGTCGCAAACAAAAAAAACGTTTCTGTTTACACGTTGGTACTTTGTTTTGTAAACCGAGTGCCCTGCAACAGACAGGCATTACAAGCCTCAAATTGTAAACGACAGACATCATCCTCAGCTCACGAGGAACAATTCACAATAAATCAATTACTCATCCATCAAAATTAGCTCTGCACGCAGATTTAGTACTCTCCCATTTATAATAAATCACTTCAGACATTGCGTTTATCGTCCTTCCACATGCTGCCCGCCCACAACACGGACTATTTTCCATGCTTGCCAGTTTCCTAGTTTTGAACCACTATCGAGTCTGTTGAAAACTAAAAAAAACTTGCTGTTTTCTTGCTGTACAGTCGTAGAATGTGCACGTTGCTGCCCGCTACGTAAATAAGCGGAAGCTATACTATTCTTTGGGGACTTACGTGTAGGCTTTAATATGAATGACTTGCAGAGGAGCAAAAAGGCAAGTGGTAACAAACACTGGCTCAGATGAATGTCGAGTGCCGAAGGATACTGGCATTTTCATTTTGGAAAATCCATTATAATGGCGTATTATGTTACATGCAAAATGCATCTTTTCACGATGCCAGTGCCTTTACAAAGATAAAAGGAGAAAAGGCTGACTTTGGTGCTAGTAGTAGTCAGTTGTAAGTGAAGCTATTCAGATCTGCTCTGAAGCACTGACAGCAACCTAACAGAAACATCTAGTCGTTTTGCTAACATTATTGCGTTGGAAGCGACTGCAGAGCTAACGTTTCAGTCATGTAACAAACAAGTGATTTTAATAATGTGCCACCGTTTTAGCAAAAATACAGGCAAGTAAAATTGATAACATGGTTATACTAAACATTAAAAGTGTGTAAGGTAAGATGATAATGATGATAATATACATGCATCCTTTTAGTGACTGGCAGTTGGCAGTGACTAACTGGTTTTTGCTAACTGCTTTAACCACTACTGTTTTTCTTTTTGATTCCGTTGTGTTACCTTGCGAAGAGAGTGTAATTGCTCACACACCGCAGTACCTCTCTGAGTGGGTGAGTCTGAGACCAAAACATCGCATGAAGTTTTCGGCAATGTTTTTGTTATGTTACCCTAAAATAGATCGCAGACTTAGCTTGGGTGTAGAAGGCGAAGAAGGCAGCATCCGGATGATAAAAAAACAAACGCGAGATGTTAATGTAAAAATGTACCAACCAACCAGTACAGTAGAGGTAGAGGTATACATGTAAGTATATAGGTGGCTAACAATAATAATAAATGTGTCGGTAGTGGGTACGCGTGGTAATGGTAAATAATCTATACCTAGACCTAGATAGATATACCAACGAAGTAAAACGGTGACTTTTGTTCCCTAAAACTGTCTAAGCGTGGTGGGTGGGTGGTATGTGTGTGCATTCAGTCAGTGACAGTTACGTGCCAAGAACAATCTTACTTATATTCCATTTTTGCGCATTATTACTTATACTTGACTAGTCCCTTTAGACATTATGGCTAGTGGTAGTAAAATAGTAGTCGTACGGAAGAGATGATGAGATGCAGGACGAACATTAATATTTTTATTAAGATAAGAGTTTGCATAAAACGGAAAAATATTGGAAGAACTTGTCAAATAACCATAAAAATGTACAAAAAGTACATAAATGTACATACGTTATTAATGCCTCACTTTGCAAACTGAAGAGTGTAGGTGTCGAGTGGAGACGAGGCAGCAAAAAAAGCGGTAGTGATAGTGGAAAAAGAGGATATTATATAGTGTTGGTTGTGGGAGGTTTATGATGAAGATGGATGTTTGAAAGTTAGTCCTTTTATCAATGTATACCCTATGAATATATTATGGTATGTTATAATCCCTGGTGAATTCACTTCATTTTCCGTTGTTGCTTAATTTGCAAAAAAAAGTATTTGCGTAGGTTTTTTTGTTGGAAGCACACTTTTTACGACTGGTATTTACTTTGTGTGTGTGGTGGGGGCTGTAGAGGTATACCAACTTCTGTGAAGTTGAACAAACTGATTCTACTTTAATTTAAATTAGTTACGTACGACCAGCTAAGTCTGAGAGTATTTATATAATTTTGTTGTACAGCGTTAGTTCGTTCAACAGGTACAAGCATTAGCATCAGCGATAAGAAAAAAGAAAGCTTTGAAAATCTGTATTCTTAAATCGGTAACTACGAGTATGCTATGGTCAATGGCTCGAATTAGTACTACCCATACCGAAGTTTATTTCGAATCCGTTAATTCCTTAGTGTTTTGCACGTTACGTACGTTGTATTGCACTAACAGTCAAAATCCATAATCACCAGAATAGCACTAGAGACGTTTTGATAATTCATTGAGGCAAAATTTCATCAATCGACTCGTACGAACAATATAATATATTAACGTGAGATCTCTAGGATAATTCAATAATTGCTTGAAATGGATTGGAAACTGTAAAAATAAAATACCTAACTTTCATGGAATTTGGTTTACAAAGGTATTTATGCAAATAAACGTTATGAACTTTATGTTAAATTAAGTATGTTAACCAGTTTGATTACGCTGGACGTATTATATATATTATTTTATAAGGTTGTACATGACATTTAAGTCATAACCTCCATGCTTTTAAATATAATATACCTTAATGTTTGAAAACATCCAATTTCCTGTGCTGGGCAACGATTCAATCATTTATGTGCACTCCTGGCTCTTGTTGCGTTGCACGCAGTTGATGGAACATAACCAAGATTGTAGAAGAAGAGGAATTTGTTGTGTTGGATTAAATAAATAGAAACTCAAAATCTACAAAAACTTTAACTTTTTCCTAAATAATGTAAGACATTTTAGTTTGCTCCTCATGTATTTTGTTTGTATTATATCCTCGTCAGACTCGACATCATTTTCTTGTTATTGGAACACAATCAATATAGTCAGTCGGCAATGTTCAATAGTATTTACAAATATGTCCCCATTTTACCGAGCTTACGAACAACTTGTGCATATTAAAAAAGTAGCATGATATTTACAAAGTGTCGATTTCATGAATTATACTACCTTTAGATTTCAACATTTGAATCTTACCAAAATATTATGTTTTACTCCCTTGTCAAAGCCACACCATATTTCGTTCCTTGAAAGTTTCAGTTCACCATAACTCATAATCATCATCATACTCTAATATTCGGTTGGCGTTTGAGAGCTTCTTCAACCAGTGATCTGTTTGAATGTATATACTGATTTTTGTGGTTGACGCCGAAGCAGATGCGTTTTAGTTTTATGGGACGACGTAAAAAGGTATTAAATAAAATAGTTATAATATACATATGCCAGTGTATGCTTTCCGCTAGCTCAATTGAAAGCTTGAATTGCTTGGCAATGGATGAATTAGAGGATCTTTCTGGTTTGACTTCATAACCACTCGATGCATTGGTACTGCTAGATAGGTAAAGTGCGGTCTATACCTACGCGAAACGCGATCTTTTTCTCACTCAACCATCAAATTACCATCGTACATGATCTACATCATTTTCACGTAATGAAAAAAGGCTAATAATATGCAATAAACACCGGTACCTAAGTCCCACTTTTAGAAGAAAATTGAAATTATCAAGCTTATGGTCAGCATTTTTTTAAAATATGGTTGTGTGTAAGCTGTACTACCATTTTATGTAACGATGAAGTTTTGACTTGTTTTCAAAGAAGCCAGGCAATAGGTAAACAGTAGACAAGTGCTTGGTTTGTGTGAAAGCATTCCCAAGAAATGCAAAGGTATCAATCTCTTCTCTACCTTCTACAAGATTGAAGATTATGTATGTCCTTGTATTATTCGCCTGTTGTGACCAAGCTTATCGTATAGTTAATATGTACCCTCTGAAACTTTAAAACTTTATCGTCAGATAAAGAATGAGTACGATGTACGATTTATACCACCACACACTGTTGACTTTGACCACTAACCAGCTAAACACTGGCAAGTGCATGAGAAAATGATTTGTTTGATATGTGATTCGTAGAAAAATTATTGTTACAGAAGATCAATGACATAATGTCCGCCTGTTACTAAAGACTAAAGATCTCTTTGCACTGTTTCAATAAGCCTTAGCGAATAGTTTCCTAGTTGTAGTTCAGGAGGAAGGTATATAAAGATTCTCATAATTTTATTAATGATGATGAACCCAGTGATTGCAAAACACAGTGTTCACCACCAGTCATGAACAGTACTTGTAAAAGTCGACACGTGATGTTGAAAGCAATTATTGTATCAAACAATAAAATGTTGCATCATTGTATTTTGCGTCTCGTTTCGTTATCGTTTAAGGTGAGGAGGTGGTAATTCTAACTGAATTGGTCTCTATAATAGGGAAACTGAATCGCATGCAAGACGCAATGACCAAACAAAGCACATTCTTTCCATTTCAGACGCGGTAAACTCAATTAAGTACGCAGGGCGTTCACCTATCCATCCGTGACAAATAATTTTGGTTTCTTATCAGATAGTGAGACATGTGCGCATCCCATTTCCGACGATTCTCACAACTTTCCCTGCAATTGGATTGTGAGTAAATATGAGAAAATTGTGCTATCGGTAAAGCATGACGATTATTTAATGCTTGAAACTTATGTACAGCTCACAACTGGATGCCGGAACAGATACGGCATTTCCGTACACCACACGTAATACTACTCGCTCGACGTTACCCTTAACAAGTCTGGGGTAATTTTCTGGAGTTTATTGGCGTGTGAATTTTGAATTGCTCGCATGATTTACTCGGAAAAATACTAAATTCTCGAATTAAAGTAATTTATCTGAATGGAATGTAGTGTATTGTGCACATTA
>JAHZNB010006354.1:0-12633 GCA_027744295.1 Callyntrura guangdongensis
GAATATCTTAAACTACCTAGCTACTGATTTAAAAAAATGACCATGTAGTTTCCGAGTACGACGGGGTAACGTAAAGTTACAGGTTTACATGTTAAGCAAATGACGTTCCGTGATGAGTTTGTGAAGCGGCGGCATACCCTTAATACAATTACCACTCTCAGTGGTTCAGTATGAGAATTTCTAATCTTATTTTCTAGCAATTGTTTATTGTGTACTATAGCAAATTATTCATCATCAACATTGAGAAATTTTAAAAAAATCCACAAGAATGATAAAGCTCGTGTTTGTACGTGTAAGTGAGCAATGCAATGCAGTACTATAGGTACACATCACCAAGGGTAGTACGCTGGACGTCAATGTCTTTGCGGTTGAGGATGTGAACAAGCAGGAGTTTTATTGTTACCATTGATTCCAGGAGGTTCAAATGCATTGTTCTTATTCGAAAGTCTTTGATTTGACGTTTTTTCAACAAATCAGTTCCCTTGTTAGTTGCACGTACTGTTAGTTTAAAGTAAGTTTAAATGTACTTGTACATACCATGGAAACTCCTAAGGTATCCAGGCCATATTCGAATTAAAAGTTTCGATATGACATATCTAAATTATATGATTCTTTGAACAGCTACAAACAAATAATTTATTGTCAACCAAATATCTTAACACACATTACTGTTGCATGCCTCTTAAATTGATCCTTGCAATGTTTGCGTTTAAATTGGGAAACACGGAACAAGCAGTTTGCGGCATGTAGCCAAAGTAAAGTCCTAAGCCGAAAATGCTAATTTTCACAGTTGAAACATAATAAATTAGCAACTGCAATTGAACTGATGGACGTGGGATTAAACTAGTGTACTGTATCGAGGATATTTTAAGGAATTCAATATGGATAGAATGAGGGAGAGGGGACATAAAAAATAAAGCAATGCAAATTAAAGAACGACATACTTGTGAAACAATCCTGTGCACCACACTGAACTTTATTGAGCTTGTGGAACAAACTAAATTCATTTGTTTCACATAGGAGTCCAGCAATCTTCAGACGCATCTGCATTCCCGAGCACATACGTTTCCTTTATAAAATGGGCTTTGTGTCAATGAGTGTAAGAACCGTGGGGACCATCCCCTAGGAATTCAAAGATTTAACATTAAGTAATATTACTGTCCCAAAAATTCTCTAACATTACAGGATATGCCTATCCCGCCTTATCCCCCCTGTTTCTATAGCCCGGTTTGTGACGAGAGTAGTGTGTAAACTCATAGCTCCGAGGATCTTTATGCAAATGAGATGTCATTAAGATGACATGTCAGATAAGAAACTGCCTTTCTCGCCATGCTTCCAGCTTTGGCGCGTGCCATGCACGTGTGAGTTGGCACGTGCCGCGAACCGGTTCTCGCCCTTTTCAGGAAAGTGTCCAGCTTCTGTGGTGCGTGTCCAAGAAGAGGCGAGGAGCGGAGGATGCCCTAAGGGCAAGTATCCTTTGAAGGGTGTGGGGGGAGGGGTAAAGTGGATGCAAGATGCATCTTGAGACATCAGGTGCACTTTTACTGTATAAGTGCAAAAGGATGCATCTTGAGACATCAGGGCGCATTGTTAGTGTTGTGAGATTAATTGTATGAAAAGTTAGTTAACTAACTGGCAATTAAGAAAATTGGTGGTATTGTTGTGGAAAAATGCTGTCGAGGTAAAAATACGTTGCGCATTATATATTTCGAAATTTATATTTTCAAATGTATAACATATATATATATATTGCTATATATTACTGGTCAAGAAGAGTGGACAACACGAATACACTTCCAGTTTTTGTTAAACCTTCGAGATCACTCAAGCGTTCCTTGGAATTAGTCTCAACTTAACCCAAAGTTTGAAAATAAAAAAATGGACAATCATAAGCAGTGCCCACTGTGTTCATTTGCATCCCGTTCATGGGATCGTATTTTAACGCATATCATGAACAATCATCCACCAACGACAACGAGAAAGCTGTGTTATCCTCAAAAGTGTCTCTTTTCTTCATGTACAATGACGTAGAATATTCAACATGGCCACCGAAAAGTAGAAAACCAACATGGTGGCGACTTTGTGTGACATCTAAAGTCCGAATCTCTTACTACCGATGGCTGGCTCATGAAAAATAATGTCAATGCAACCAAAAGAAATGAAGTGAAAAGAAATCTTAGTTTTCTCGTAGAGTTTTTAAGTAAGAACTAATCCCTGTTCATGAAACATCATGAAAGTTAATAAAAGCACATGAGAATTTCATGAATCTCATGAAGAGATTGCACTCATATACGCAAGAAACCCTACATACTGCTTAGTTTGCATAACAATCCCAAACAGTAAACATGGACGACTTTTACGTACACGTAAAGTCAGACGCTTCAACACATCATTATACGAACAATACTCGCACAAATTTTAGAAACCATTTTAGCATCCCAATAAATGTTAATGGTGATCAGTACGAAGTAGCGTTGTGTGAAATGTCGTATACACACGCAAAGCCTCATATAAAGAAAAATACTGTGTTATACAAAGTTTTAAACTGTCCAAATAAACAACAATACAAAAACGTAAACCATGAAGAATTAAGAAATATTAAAGGTATCAATCCGAAGACCACATTTGACATGGTTCCTGTCAACGTAGTAAATTATGCAAGAGAAAATAACATTCATATCTCTCACGCACTTAATTTATATACAAATCGACCTCTGGAAAAGGGAGATGCCATGGTTATGATGGTAAAGACTTCTATTGACATATTAGCATCAAATGAAATAAAAAATAATTTAGATATTCAGAAAGATCTAAATGCGCAGTTGCAAAAGCTTTACTTTTCAGTAACAATTAATGACATTCCAATTGAAGACAATCCAAAGGATGGTCAACAAAAGGAGATTGTTTTTACCCAACACAAACCATTTTTTATAGCCAATGCAACCAAAAAGCTTCACTTTTACGACGACTTGTATAAACATTTTCAACTTGGTGGATCAGACATGTATGCATATGATAAAAAGAATAAATCATTTATTCATACAGTTGTTCCAGCTGGTGATAAAATAAATATTTCTAAAGGCACAAAACTATGCAGTGTAGAATATTACAATACAGAAATATATATGCCTACCACCTCAGGTGTCGAAATAAGTAAAAACGTTTTAATAAGTGGCATCGCCAAAAAAGACTTGTATTCTGTTGATGAGTTAATTGCTGAATTAAACTCAATTGACACAAAGCTTGTCTTTGAAATTAAAGATGATTTGTGTACAATAGTAATTACAGCTCACGAGCAGTGCAACCTGTGGCTTAGTGAAAGAGTGCAAGCTATACTTGGAATTGAGATTGATCCACATTCTCCAATTCCACCAAAACTTCCGCTAACCTTTCAAGGAAATGATAAAGCTGTCTTTGATCTCGGCTCCCGCAAAATTCACATTTATACTGATATAATACAAGAACAACGAGTGGGTGATCAAATGGCTCCTTTGTTACGAATTACCGACTATAAAGGGGAGAATAACCATCTAATAATAAAAAAATTTGACAACCCGTACTATATAAAACTTACAAAAGATTACATTGACCACATTAGAGTATATTTAAAGACCGAAACAGGCGATGATTTGCCATTAACCTTCGGGACAGTAGACTGTACACTACACTTTAAGGAACGTCGCCTTTAAAAATGTATCAGGCAGATGTAAACCAACTCGTTCGTCTCTATAACCCACAAACGGGCAGAGGATTGGACGATGAAGGGCTCTCATTCTACAAGTCTTCATATAAAAGGCAGCGTGGTGCTGGATTAGGTTCTATACTAGGATCTTTGGCAAGACGATTAATACCGATAGCAAAAAATGTGCTTTGGCCACTAGCTCAACAGTATATAATACCTCACGCAACACAGGCTGTAAAAAATGTGGCAGGAGATGCAATTTCAGGGAAAAACATTAAAGACAGTGTCAAACAGCACGGAGTCAATGCTTTAAAGAACATTGGTCATCAGATTATTGATCAGTCTGGAAGTGGTCGTAGAAGAAGAAGGAAGAAACGCAAAACAACTAGAAATTCAACTCAGAAAAAGAAAAAGAAAAAGAAATCACTGTCACTATTTTAAAAATGTCAAAGAAAAATGTTCGAAATGACTACGTCCGAAGCGAGACAGATGTCTTTACTGACTTAGGCTATGATATTTCTGTAAACTCTTCTTCAACTATTGAATACAACCCAATTTCTGCTATTAGCGACTCTGGTACTATAGAATTTTCTATACCAGGAAACGATACACAATATCTCGACTTGTCCAAAACTCGATTAAAAATACGATGCAAAGTTCAAAGCGCTACAAAAACTGATATAGCAGCCGAGGCTAATCTTGCATTACTAAATTATGCTCCCGCTAACAATATTATTGCTTCAGCATTTGAATCGGTAAAAATTTTTAACAACGAAACTGAAATATCGCCAAAGAACAGTTTATATCCTTACCAAGCGTATTTGGAAACATTGCTAAGCTATGGCAGTGATTACAAAAAGGGTCAAGCTGAAGCTGGCGGATTCTTTCGTGTAGAAAATGAAGTGGGGCAAACTGATGCTGGATGGGTTAAGAGAAAAACAATGTGTGACGCCAGTGCTGAATTTGAAGTAATTGGACGTCCACACTCTGAAATATTTAACCAGACAAGGTACATGATGCCAGGAATAAATATTCGGATACAGTTTATTCGATCAGCAAACAGTTTTGCATTGGAATGTCATGGCACAAACAGACAAGACATTCGTTTACACATTTTAAGCGCAAAATTATACGTCAGAAAGTTAACATTACTTCCGTCAATTCAACTGGCACACATTCAAAACTGGAAAAATCATCCAGTCAGCTATCCAGGAACAAATGTTATAATGAAGTCCTACAGCTTACCAACGGGAACCTTTCAAAATACAAACGAAGCAATTATACAAGGATTAATTCCACAACGACTAGTTTTGGGGTTGGTGGCAACAGAAAATGTTCAAGGAAATTATCAACAAAACCCTTTTTTATTTACTGATCACGGTCTACAGCAAATCATAATCACGTGCAACTCTGAGCAGCCAACACAACACATCATTAACTTTGACAAGGTAGGAAACGAAATTTTGGACGGATTTATTTCAATGTACGATGCCATGGGAATAACAAATTGCGACTCTGGTCTGGACATCAAACTGGAGCAATACAAAAACGGAAAGACATTATTTGCTTTTGACCTGCGAGAAATTTCAGAAGGTCATGCAATTCCAAAGACATGGCAATGTTTCAATTTATTTAAAATTTAAGTCAGCCCTAACCAGCAGTTTAACGGTCGTAGTTTACCCAGAGTATCCAAGCACCATGTATATATCTTCAGATAAACAAGTTTATTTTAAAGATTATTCTAACACAATTTAAAATGGATACTATTCAAGTTTTGTCGTATTTCAAAAAAATAACTAAATGTAAACCTAAGGCTCAGTATGTTGTGCTACCTAGCGACAAGTTAAGAGAAGTTACTATTGTTAGTTGGCCTTTCCTAGCTTGTGTAAATTTGGATGAATCCAATAAAGAGGGTTCTCACTGGGTAGGAATATATATTGACAGAAGAGGGGGTGAGATGGAGTTTTTCGATAGTTACGGAATAAGTATAAACCAATATCCCAAATATTTTAGAAATTTTGCTGCTATGAATAATCTAAAAGTGTTAGAAAATAGTAAAATGCTTCAGGGGAGTCAAAGTGCTGTCTGTGGCCACTACGTTGTAATGTATATGTATAAGAGATTACAGGAATGCTCTAGAAAAACCTTTTATAATTTGTTTAGCAATAACTTGATGAATAACGACAAAAAAGTATTTCAATTTGTAAATAAAATCTTTATTAAGCCAATTAGTTGTAATCAATTAATTCAATATTGTAAAATAAAAAGTTTAAATTGAAATCCATCCTGTTCCAGTCTGATTTTTTCCGCGACGCTTTGACGCTTTTCGCGATGAAGTTGTCGTTGTTGCTTTTTCAGAATACTTATTGTAAACCGCTTTTGACATATCAGGAGGCATTGTCGGTAATGCGTTTAATACTTCCTTCATTCCTGGCTGGTAGCCAATCGTATGATTTTGCAACCCACGCACCATCATGGGATAGAATGTCCCCCGAACAATTGTTCCATTAATCACCACATTCATATTGTCATCATGAGTTATTCCACGATCCTGTAGATAATTGTGTATTGCAAGGGCTTTGGGGTTGCTTAGCAGTTGAAGGACTTGATTAGTAGGTGCTTCGTTTTTTACAGGAGTCACGTCATTTGTCTTTACCAAAATTGGTTTAGCTTCACTCCGCTCACGCTTGACATCGACATCTCTAGCGGCGGCGGAATAGAGCAGGATCTTCAAGTCGTCTGGAATGTTTTGTTTTAAAATTTTTTCAGGTTTTTCATCTTGTAAAAGTTTCTTGGCTAGCATTTCAGGAACCAGCTTATATCTTTTTGCCATCGTTACAAGAATTGGGCCAAGGCAGTAATTGCGGCAGGAATAATATATTGTAAAAAGCCTCCGTGCTGAAGAAATATTTTTCTTTTGCTTTCTAATGACCCCTTACGGCTACCTGCTTGTAGAATATTCTTTTTGTATTTTCCTTTCACCAAATTTCTGACTTGACACTGTGTAAGGGGAATGTTCTTTTTTACTACGTTGTGTACAATCTCCCGAAGAGCTTTGATTTGCTTTGGAGTGGCTAAAGACAGAATCGCTCTTCTCTTATACGCCTTTTTACTGGCCACAGCTAATGATTTTAAAAAGTTCTTGTGTGCAACAATATTTTTGTACTGAGACATACTGATTTCTCTGTAGACTCCAAAGTTAAAATGAGGAAATTTTTTATATTTCAGGTCATTTATAAACCAGTCATGGATCAGTTCAAGTCATCTGAATTCGTAGATTTAAACAGTCCGTTTGCATTCACAAGTGTACATAAAATAAACAAGGCAACTAGACATAATAAAAAGGATATTAAGCGCCAACTTTTAACATTGGACGCTTACAGATTACATTTTCCAGCGCCATCTAAATTTTCACGACGGAAAGTGTACAGTCCGTACCCAAACGCAATATGGGGGATGGATCTTGTGGAAATAAAAAACAAAAAATCAAATTTTGGAAAAAGCTACATTTTAACTTGTATTGATTTTTTTGATCGATACGCCTGGTTTGAAACACTTAAGACAAAGCGGGGAGAAGAGGTTTTAGGAGCATTTAAAAAAATATTAGACCGTTCTGGAAGAAAGCCTGAAAAAATTACCAGCGATCATGGACGTGAACTAAAAAACCGTCATTTTACCCAATTTTGTGCTGCAAATAATATTCATCAGTATTTTACAAACTCACCATTAAAATGTTCAATGTGTGAAAGACTTAATCGTACATTATTTCAAATTATTGCCAAGTACGCCACGCATAAAAAACTAAACGATTCGTTCAGCATCTTCCAATGTTTGAAGAAATATACAATAACACATATCACAGAAGCATTGGCATGGCTCTAGCATCAGTAACAGAAGAATTACATGGTCAGGTATATGCAAAACTGTATGGGACTCCTTCCAAAACTCCTAAAGCTAAGCTATCCATTGGAGATACTGTGCTACGTCGGTTAGACAAACCATTATTCACCAAAGGATATGCACAAACGTACGAGTCGAATCTTTATACGATAGTTACAGTACGAAAAACCAATCCTCCTACATACAAACTACGTGGTTTAGATAAAAAGGGGGAGGAGATTAAGAGAGCTTACTACGAGAAAGAGCTGCTGCGGATTTAGTCAAACGCTTTCCTCCCAGACTCAAACATCTCCGTTCCAAGTTTTGAAAAAAGACCATCATAAATTACAATAACCGGTTCTGTCAACTCGATGAAAAAGCAGTTCCTAGAATTATCCCACTTAACTTAGAATGGAACATTTAAAATATTACTCTACCGAAGGTCTAGAGGCTCTGGCTAACACTCTCCAAAATTCCACTACTGTAAGAAATAGTGAGTGCTGCGGATATAAGTTTGCAGAGCATGACTTCATTAACTCCGCGCCATTGGTTGGGGTGCATTATGACTTAACAACAAAAAAACCTATTACAATATTGTGCGATCATGAAAGTTGTTTGTTTGGAGCTGAATATTTGTACATTCTAATTTCCGAGTACGCTAAAGGAGGCATTAGTAGGAGCAGTTGGATATCGTGCTTTCCAAAGGCTTCGTTTCCGTGTCGCAAAGGATTTCCTGAATTTTGTAATTCGGCAGCAGTTACCAAAACTATTAAGTGTCCCGGATACAACCTAACACTTGGTCCATGTACTCGAGTTTTGGAAGATTACACGAACAATACACTCCGAAAAGGATGGGAGATTGACCCAATCACAAACGCACCATACACAAAGATATGTAATCATTTTAATTGCGATCCTGCTGCTCCATACAAGTTTGCTGTTTTTTATGCGCATGCGTGTCAAATTTTAGACGAAAATTTCGACGAAGAAGTTTCAGCTAGAGACCCAAAGTTTGTAATAACTACCTACGGATGGCAGCACTGTCTTAACTTTTATCCGGAATCGCTTGGATTAGCAATTAAAAACACTGCGTTATGGCCAGAAAATCGTTTTAAATTAAAAAATACAACAGTGCCAATTCATTGGATTTGGTCTCCTGTCACACTGGTGCAAAACACTGAAGGCGAGCTCAAGTCCTGGAAAAGTGGAAAAAAACTTTCAAAGGATCGAACCATGGTAGATTGTGCTGTTAAAAAACCGCGACGAGTGTCGCTGGAAACCATTCCGGAAGATACCTCTGGTCCGTCAGCACCACCTCAAAGTGAAGTGGAAAATTCAACAGTATCACTGACGCAGAACGCAAGTTCTGGATCATCAAGTGGAGAAAACAATTATATTGCGCTTGGAACACACAGGAGACCACTCAGAGCTTGGACTTCTACAACTTATAAGCCTATGGTACATTTAAAAAGAAAAAGATATGACGCCAACAACCCAAACAGCCAAAGCGAGTACTACATGAACTTTTCATTGGAAAGCGATGCCCCTGAACTAATAAACTTTTTGGTAACTGGTGCAGTTCGAGAAGGTGACCTTGGAATGAAAGAGCGGTTTATTACAATATTAAATGATGGTCTTAAATCGTTAAATCACGTTCGAAATTTGATGATGCGAATTCAAAATCAATAAATATGGAACGAATGCAAAAAGTTGTATTATACATTGGCTTTGTAAATATTATGCTATCATTTCTAATTCTGAGCTTCCTTGTTACACTTTTTCATCTCATCGCCACTACTCTGAACAAGTATGGACAAGTATTTAATAAATTCAGTAACCACTGGGGATGGCTTTTCGGAGCAAATCATGATGATCTTGTAATGTGAGTGATCAATTAATCGATGTGTTGAAATAATGATTTAAGCGTCGTGGAAACAAAGACGAGCGTATTCTCAATTTGTCATTTTGTTTTTGCCCGTAATCGAGCACTACATATCCGTAAGGCTTTTGTGAACATTCTTTGTACGCTGCATCCAACACTGGACAATTTTTTCCTCCATTCATTGCACGACCAATATATTGAAAGTGAGCCGAGTCTCTGGGATTTTTCATAAGAATGCAGTATTTGCATTGCAGAGAGATGGTCCTTTGGCCAGGCGCAAACGCATTTTGTGTTAGATAAATCACCTATTTCATTTAAAAATAGAGCTAAACGTGCTTTCTCATTAATGCTTCATGTTATTACATAACTTACGCTGCAGTTGTGATGATGGGATCCTCTCACAAACAAGGCTTGCATTTGGTTATTTTTACACTCGTGAATCAAGTCATCCAGAACCATTACTATGTGCTGGTTAACGTCCGGATTTTCATCATAAGAATGCAGTATTTGCATTGCAGAGAGATGGTCCTTTGGCCAGGCGCAAACGCATTTTGTGTTAGATAAATCACCTGTTTCATTTAAAAATAGTTCTAAACGCGCTTTCTCATAAATGTTATGCTTCATGTTATTACAATACTTACGCTGCAGTTGTGATGATGGGATCCTCTCACAAACAACGCTTGCATTTGGTTATTTTTACACTCGTGAATCAAGTCATCCAGAACCATTACTATGTGCTGGTTAACGTCCGGATTTTCAATCTCGTTCGGTAAACCTTTAACAAACTCAATATTTGGAATAGTATCTTTTAAATCGTTCATTAGATGGCTCTGATGTTCGGTATAACACCACACAATCTTCTCTACTGGTTTATCAAATATTTCGTCTGCTCTTTGAAGTAATGACTTTGTAAGCCAAGTCTTTCCAGAGCCTGTCATGCCAGAAATCATTATGCATGCTGGAGCTTCCAGCTGCCAGTTAAAATCAAGCACTTCCATTTTGATGTGTACAGCATGCGATGAATAACACAATTAAACAAAGGAATACAAATGTACATGATTTTATTATGTTCTTTACACTGCACATATATACACGAAGTGAACCACTCAAGATTAAGAATGCCCCATGACCATACTGTTAACCAAGATTTACATTATCAACATATTTACACATTACACTTTATACATTTATACATTTATACATCCACAGTAAAATATTTTTTAATGTCCATATGGCCATAGGGCAGTGTTTGTATGCTATCGTCTAAAATATAGCGTTTGTAGTAAGATGATGACAAGCCGCGTTTTATTTGATGAGTTGTGTAAATGACATGTTTTTTACTTTGAATATTTTTGAAAATAACTGAATATTCAGTTTCTTTTTCAAGACACTTTTCAAATTTACTAAAATCACATTGACGATCCAGCGCGATTGTTGGAATGCCTTTGCCTTTCTTAACATCCCTATATAAACATGACTTTTCTCCGAAGACGTGGCTTTTGTGTTCTTCCGGCACATAGTACCTGTACATGTACATTTTGGGTTTAAGAAACATGAAATGACTGCAAACATTTCCAGCGAGCTCGTCCTTCATTTTACCCAACACCTTTTTATTTAAGTCGGAACGATACTTTGAAAATGGGCCTGTGGAAGGAAAATTGCTGAGATCGAACCACTCTGCTTCATCTTCCTTCATATCGTCATAAATATTTTCAGTTTGAACAGCCATCACCACAGAATCCGTGTCGCCAGCCAAAACCCACAATTTCTGAATATCTTTGTAATCAGAGTTCCATTTTGGCTGTGCATAATTATAAAAGTAGCCGTAATATATACGTTTACTTTCGTCTAGTGTGGTGGTGGCGATGTAGATGGGTTTATCGAAATATACGGAAACCGGTTTAAAGCTAACTATAGCCATATCAGGTTCCCCATCCAAAACCTGTACACGACTAACATTAGGTTTGCTAGTATATTTTATAGCTTCTTCTCTATTTCTTACCACTTTATGTTTTTTACGCAGTCTTACGTTCTCTCCACACTTGCCATACACAACATTTAGAGCAGTTTTCCAAAATGTTTGTTCAATCTTTTTATCAGCATTTTGTCTTAATGCAGTAAGCTGGTCAATGTAACCTTTAAATACTGGTGCTTGCGTAAAACTTACAATTTTGTGTACTTTCTTTAGCTCCATTCCAATACTTATGTAAAACTGGAGTGATCTGTAATGGAGAATATATCTTTCACGATCAAGAAAATCAGCAATCAACATTTCTCTATTAAATACCGACTCTTTTTCATTGAGTGATCTAAAGGTATGTTCCATCTTTGGTGAAATTTCTTCGTGATCTATTGTCCTTCTATAAGGCGCTGGCGTTAAAGATTGAAACTTCTTATGTGATGCTTCATCGGCAGGAATACCAAGTGTAACTTGGTAGTAGTATCCAACCTCAGCATCATCTCGTGTTTTCATGATTTCTTCAGGATTATCTCGAATAAATTCCAACTCTCCTTCAGACACAAATTCAAAATCTTTTACTGGCAAATAGCCAGACATTGAAAATGGATATAAATTATTTAAATCTTGGTAAGTTATCCATGTAATTGGGTTTGCAGGATTGTAATCGGGCAAGGACGGATTATTTGCCTTAAACGCACGCAAGTCTCCCCCAACAGCCATGCCTCCACGTCGAGAAACTTCAAAGAATGCTAGTAGAGTTGGGTCTTTTATGTACTCAAGTTCGGCTTTACTTGTCTTTAAAGCCAAATCATAACTTAGCTGCGGTAATGAGTAATAATGTGCAGCATCAACTTTAAACTTTTCAAAGAATGTTTTGCGTATTTTCTGAAAGCAGTCTGCCAAAATGAGTACGTCGGCAGTCACATAAATCTCTGTGTATTCTCGTAAGTCTGCAACATTTAATTCTAGCCATACCCTTTCGGCATGGCTGTAACTCTCCTTGGAAATTGGAGTATCAGTAAGGTCATTGTAAAAAGCATCGTGATGAGGGAGACTTGTATCGTCGTATTTTGAGATATCAGTAAAATATGAATATGGATAAATTCCTTTCTGAAGCAAAAGATTTACTTTATCAGGATCGTTGTAGATATTCATAAAGTAAGCTTTTGTGATTGGCATCTCTTTATCCAACGACTCTGCCATCGAATCAAGAGATGCCTGAAAGAAATT
>JAHZNB010006355.1:0-25578 GCA_027744295.1 Callyntrura guangdongensis
GTTTGAAATTTTCTTTCGTCAAATTGACCACCACAGTCCCTTTCATGTTTTCCAATATTTTCCTTTCAAAACCTTTGTTGCACACCATACAACCTTACGTAGAATTATAGTAACCAGCAAACTCGTGCGTGCTCAATCTTCATGTCCAAACCAATACTTGTTCTTTGCTTAAAGTTGACCTGATGCAGTTTTTAATCGTTGTAGTTACATCATTATTGCAAAGAGAATCTAATGCAAAAGAACATCTTCGGCCTAGATTATTGCAGCATTGCATTTTTATTTATTGCATATTTAGGTTCTTATGCAAAAATTTGTGACAAAGATTTGAAGCACTTCTGGTTTGTTTGTTTTTACCTAAAAATGAAGTCTAAAAATATGTAAGTAGTCGTGGCCATCAAAAGGCACAATGTCATGATGTACAAGTCCAAATGGCAAGAGTACAAATATTAGGTGTCGCATGACTTCTTTGCAAACTTATCAGTATTTTCTACCTAGAATGTTGTCTTAAATGTTTTCAAAACTTAACAGGCTTGAAAAACATGATCGTGTTCTCCTTCTTTCTTATTTGAGATACCCAGCATTCATTATTGAATTATGTTTATGTTGTAAGAAATATGTAACTACGGTTACGAAGAAAGACCCCATCCTTCATCATTCTTACTTCACTTCATCATTTCACATGAAAAGAGTAATGGCCTGAGTAAAGACAGTTTTCGTTTGTAATTTAGGAATTTTGTGCATTCACTGGGGTAAATTCCAAAGAATAAATTCATCCATTTGTGGGATTATTATGTCCATGAGAAATAAATTTATCGCTACTGGATAAATTTAGCGCTTCTGGATAAATTTATCCAGTTTTCACTGACTGAATGTTGAATAACAGGAAGACATCAGTTCATGTCGGCAACCAGCGCAACAAAGTTTACTGTTCATAGTAAACTACCCTTAACAATTATAAATTGGTTTACCTGTAACGAGATTTCAAAAATTAACTCATGGTATTTGCAAAATACTTATTGTAGCATTTTATGAGTACATCTGTAACTTTGTAGCTGAGACATAATTTTATGTAGATACTCCAAACGTCCTAACCACTTGTAGCGTGACCATCTCTGAAAACGTTTGAGTAGAATTTGTTGTTCTGTAGGCATCCGTACATGCTTAATCATTTTTGTTTACGTTTATGAAGCAAAAATCCCCCTAAAGTCGACACTACATGTTCATAAATGTCCGGCTGTAGTGATCTTCTGGAGATAGGTATGTTTACGTTGTCCGTAATTTAGTTGAGTGTGACAAATGTAAGAATACCCTTGTTAATGTTAAAGATTCCAATGACCCTACGATTTCAGCCATACATATATTGTTTAGCTATTGCATGGTAAAGCAAAAAATTCTCATGAAATTATAGCCGTACCCGTTCACAGCATCAATACTATGACAGTGCTACACTGTGGAAGAGAAAAGCATGCAAACTGAGCACGAAACGAGCCAAACGTATTCAATAAAACTGCAAAAGGGTCTTTTTTCCGTGCCGGATGAAACAAATTGTATTATAATTATATATCATTGGTTCTCTTACTGTTATGTAAGTCTTTATTTTCCTGGAAGACAAAATCAAAATGAAAAAAGAGTTGGTTTGAGCACACAAATGATTTGGCGTAGTACGTGAATCTGCGCGACCCATATTCATCTACCATTATTAAATGTCCGTCATCATTCGACAGACAAGACCATTTTGCACAATTTGGGTACAATGTATTCCCTGTGTTCTTTTCTATGAAACAATTTCATCCAATTTGTATATTGAACCGGTTACTTTTAAGTTGGCCCAAAAATAGTAACATTTGTTAAAACTTTGGGAATTTTTCCGGCACTTCCTAATTAATGCCTGCAAGCAGTAAAATCTTAGTATTTGAAACAAAAGCAAGCTCAGGTACTTGTCTCTTGATAAATTCTCATAAAATATAATAATATTACTGAAGAAGGTCGTAGTAGAAGTAGTAGGTTTCAACGATTTTAAACCCAAATATTATTATGTATCTAGTTTTCAAAACTACCTAAATTGTGTTAACACTGATGTAGGTTTTACTTCAAAACAAGTCATTGATTGTTGCTATACAACTACTTTTCTGAAAGTTATTTTTGCCACTGAATATGATAATGAATTAATTTAATTTTCTTTGGATCATATAATCGTCTTTAATTCCAATATTCTTACCCGAGGTCGCCAATTTAATAAAGGAGGTAACGTATTTAGACTGGTAACCGGTCCATAGCGCACAAAATCAACTGCGCACATGCGTAAACTCCGGACGAGCTATTTTCCGCAATGTATATAGTCCTCACAGGACCTTTTACGCACGGTACATACAAAGGCTTGTGCTTATAAGGCTTGTGGGGAGTTCACGCATGTGCGCATTTGATTTTGTGCGCTATGGGCGTAGGGTTACGTTGTAATACTTTTAAGACATTCTGTGCGGTGCTTATAAAAAATGAATGAAACTATTTCATTTGCTGGTAGCGTTAATGGTTAATGATGACTATAAACTGCTGGTTTTGTATTTTTTAATGCAAGACGTATTCGTCAAACCATTGTTCCGTCAACTTGTTAAAATATGCAACCAAGTATTATTTTTAACTGCAAATATTTACATCCTAACCCTAAACGTTTTACTTCCTTTCCTCAAACCTGAAAACAGGATATTGGTCAAACAATCTAAACAAAAACGTTTAAAACGTGTTTAGCGAGGCAGCAAAGCTTCAATTTATACCATTCTTTCCAAAAAATAGGACACAGAGACAAAAGGCAAAATATATAACTCCATGCCCGAACCCAAATCTACTTATTTTACCCAGTTTCCATTGTCATCAATAAAGTAATTGTGAACACATCGCGGTTTGGGTTTATTTGAGCAGAGGAGATGTATTTCGTCACTCTCAGTTCTAAGTGCTCACTACTGGTAAAATTCAGACTTTCATGTAGCACGGAAAGTTGTAAATCATTACATTCATTACAATCTGGCTCACCAATATTCATGCATTGCTTAATGACGCGCTGCATTCTTTGTTCCTTTTCAGCGTGTTTTGTAAAAATAAATAAATAAAATTGGAACCTTTATGCGTCTAGAAAAACTCTTTTGACAAACCCACAATCCTAAAAATACACATTCTTTTAGGTATATTGTAACTGCCACAGTGATCTAAAGCGAATGACGAGTGATTTTCGAAAGTATATGTAGGGAGAAAAGTTATCATAAAGGGATGCTGTTAAAGGTCTTGCTAATCAAAACCGTTTTTATTTTTCAGCAGACAATCTAAAATAAGCTGAGACTTTAGCAAGCCATTAATTTTTTGAACTCATTTATTATCCTTGGCGTCTCGATTTTTCCTAGGGGTAAATCTTCTTTTTCCCAACACAAATTTCACTCTCAATCAATAACCGAGTGAAGAAAATACGTAAATACAAGAAGCATAAACTTTTAAGGAGAACCTAAAGTACGTACCATTTTTGTTGCTGCGGTCATTTATATTTGTCTCTGCACCACGCTATCTGCCTTTATCTTTCTAATCATTTACGGCTGAGTACAGCACGTGATGAATTCGAATTTTTTCCCAATTCTAGTAACGTCTGATATTGCACCTTTAAGTGACATTTGTCAGTTGCCTGGGTTAAAATTTGTTTTTAGTAGATATTGCACTTAGTGAACTATTTTAGTGAAGCGCCCAGTCCATTTTCAAGCATCATCATAAATATGATTAATTTTAAGATTGATGTTGTGTATATATCTGTCCTTTTCCCAAAATTGTTGATGGTTGGGAGCGATAAAGAAAAACTAGTTGGTGTTTCTTCAAGTTGAATTCTCTTCTTCCTCGGCTATTCCCTCTTTTTGGCATTTTTCTTTAAACCATTATTTAATCTGCACGTTCACATTAAATAATGGAAAAGCAGGACAAAAAATATTTAAGAGAAATTCAAAAAAAGGGAAAGGAAATTAGATGTATCGTACCATGTTCTCTTCCTTTTTCTTTCTCAGAGTATTCTTCTTTGCGGGCTGAAAGTAGCACGAGATAACGAGTAAAAACGCGAATCTCCACGCATCTACTTGTGACAAAACTTGTTTGTATGCATGTTTCTATATTTTTGTACTCATGTGAGCTGTTGATAAGTAGAGGGAAAGCTGTAATAGCTTCAGTTTTTTAGCTTTAAAATTGTTTCTTTTTCTGACTCTCTCGTAAACACCCGTGATCTTTACGTATGAGCTCAAATAATTGATTAAATGTAATGTTAAAAGGGAAATTAGTGAAGAAAATGATTTCCTGTCTTTTAAAGACTAATCAAGTAACAACAAAAACGATGTTATACCGAAAATGAGATAACTAAGCTTTATCAGCCGACCTTGCGGTAATTACTTATATAATGCAAGTTAGTAATTTAAATGTTACTGTTGATTTTCATTGCTGGCGTTTTTTAATTCAGCCGAATTGTTTTCCATGGAATAAATTGTTCCGACTGGATAGTCATTAGCTTTTTATAGCGAACTGTTTCTTGTACGTAATTTTCCTGTACGAGCTTAAAAGGAGGAGTTTCGCTTGTGGTAGCATTAACAATTTTTCTGGCTCACTATATACGGGTATAAAGTTAAATTAAAAGCAAAATCCACTAGCGCGCGCAGACACATATTTTTTCTCATTTTTATGACTTTGCAAATTTTGTGAGAGTTCAGATCATTCGTTGTTATCAATTATTAGTAAGCGAAATGCCAATTCTCGATGATTGAGTAAATAATTATGGTAAAATACGTTATAAAATATTTTGTCTGGCATTGGTTTTTATGTATTTTTCCATTAATGAATGGCGGTTGTATTATTGTTGGCACCAAATGTCATGGACGATATTCTGGTTTTGTTACACTCCATGTAACAAATATGGTTTTATTCTAAATTTACAATGATGACATAGTCCTGCCATATTTATTTATGTAAGCGCATTTTACTGAAAAGTCAAAGCTGCTTATGTGTTTTTAATTGTTTCGCGTTTTTCGGCTTCTGTTGTAACTTTTTTAAACAAGCAATTAATACGAACATAGTTTAATTATGTAGCAGACAAAACCTGAAAAGTCTACTTGTAGCAACTGCAGCAGTCTAACTTCCTTTTGAAAGAGCAGAAGTAAACCAAAAGTTAAAATAGATGATGAGGTGCATCTGTCCCTAGCACTTTTATCTTTAATGATGATAATGACAAAGATGACGGCAACGATCCTAATGGTTGGGCTTAGACCATTATGTTTGTTTGTTTGTCAGCGATGACTTAAATGAAAGGAGGCAAAATTTATTGGCTAGGAAGTTAAGGGAATACCTTGCGTACTGGTGTTTCTCCACTCTCTAGTTGGACGAGTCTGGATAGTCAAGGACGAATTAATATATCGTTTATTCAAAAACCATCATAAAAATGGTAATGGGAACAAATTTCATCATCAGATTTGTCATCTCTTTTTCTTTGTTCCATTCTTTTATATCCTAAGCAACTACCACTATCAGGCAATAACGGCTCTTTATTTAATTTAAGTTAATATTTATTTAGCGAAAGGTATTAAACGAAATTGGTTTCCAAACGTATATTTCCATGATTGACCACTTTTGTCGTGCGGAGTTTTCGTGAGAAATCTTTATAATGTGTACAATACCGACTGGTACAAAAAATTAGGCGAACATGTTGGCAACATTTTGATATGACTGTGTGTAACGGTCATAATACGTGATCCGTGTAAAACATATGTACTCTCCATTATTATAACTTTCATGATAATAATATCTGCAAAACTTTTTATCATTACGATTTTTGGATACAAAACCATCCATACAAGATACGTTTTGTTCCTGAAGGGTAAAGAATTTAACGACTGTTATATCGAGAAGACAATAGAATGCATCCCATAATGACAAGGATCGTAATCATAAGTACAAACCAAGAAAATGTTGCTGAGCGTGTTTTTCTTATATGAAATATCGGAAGTGTTTTGTCTGCATACGAATATTGTTGAGAAAGCAAATTATTATGAAAAATTGTGTTGTTTCTACAGTAAAAAACAATAAATAAATATGGGCACAAAAGAGGAGACTCGGAACATGACGCATTTCTTATTATTTATTCATAATGGTTATGAGTCATAATGTATGACTGTTATGATGACCGCAGTGATAACCATTACTGCTTCAAAAATTGACTGCTGAAAAGTTGTGTTCATCTCCATAGTTGTCGTGGTTGGCTAATACTGGATTTTACAACGAATGCTACCGAAAAATGCTACGTTTTCGTCTGCGCTGAATTACGATATGGTTTTGCTGGTTGTCAGTACATAAATAAAATGAATTTTTGTGTATAGAAAGAACACAGTTATACATATGTGTGGGGATCACTTGTTCCAGTTCACTTCATTGTTTTGTACTAAAGAATTTAGAATGTATTTGTATCTTTAAAGTAAGAAGAGCAGCAATCAAAGGCTTAGATCCCGGGTTGACCGTAAATAATGATGTAAGCATAGCACTCAAAGAAAGGAAACATCCCTAACAGTCTAAATATGATACCACAAGACATGCATACCAAATATAAAGACAACAGCCTTAAAGAAAGATGTCATAAATTCAAACTTCCATCGCAGCTAGAGCCCAACTTTCTAAAGTTTGTGCTTCGCTTCATATGCAATATTATAACAGAAGTATTCAGCTCTTTTCAAAAATAGTGCGCATAATAAAAAGTAAGTGAGTATGACATCTTTGTTCCTTGGGAAATTACTTTGAATTTAACAAACGACTATTATGCCCATATGATAAAATTTAAACGTTGTTCCGTGCATCACAATTTCGCAAAATGAAACTCATACGTCATGTCAAATGTCATATGCTGTAAATAAAATTAATTCATGCAAAAATTTACTACGCAAAAACAGCTCGATTGCGTCCGGCACGAAAAGACTGCGACTTACAGGACAAGCAGAATAAGAGACGACTTCCTACTTAGACACAGCAAAAGTTCAATTGCCAGTTTATTATAAGCACGCGGTGTATTGTAGTCTGCATTTTAAGCATAAAAACCATAAACATTCCATAACGTCATTAATGTTCTCATGTTTGACTTTTTTGCTTTAAAAAGTTGGTTAAACGGGTCTACGTATTTTGGTTTGTCAGTTTTACAAGCATAATAAGTATTAAATTGTTTCATTAGTCGGCAACTTGCTGCTCATGCTGTAATGAAGTGTATGTATATGAATTGTAATGGTATTGGTATTGGGTGTGTATTTTTCTTATATTTATATTGCGTTTATGTTAAAAAGTTATACAAGGTATTATTCCTAGTTAATGGCATAGCGAATAGTCTCTTCTTCTCGTGCCCAGCTTCATCTGGAGCACCAAAGAAAGCCCGGTTGACGCCTGCGGTGCCTTTTAAGATTTAGTTGCACTCCTCTGGAGAGTTTTATGTACACAATTTAATACGCTTTATGTGGTGCTTATAATGCATTTGTCTTGTTATTTAAATACTCTTATCCGGCCACAGTGGTTCTATGTCGAATGCCTTTTTCAGCTGTCACTTGAAAGCGTAAAATGATATGCATGTCATAAACAAGCTTAGCAGTAACATTTCACAGAGAAGATTTTTAATATACAATTCAATTGCAGCAATGTATTGTTGATTTGTGGCTGATATTGGTTGCCTATAAAACTACAGTTGCACATTATGCCGCTACTGCAAATGTATATTTTTTCTTGTCGTGCTGACATATAAACTAATTTGCCTATATATGTATGCAACTAAATTACTATACCAACAGAGCTACAGCAAGCATGCCTACCCGAATTTCTTTCATAATATGATACGTTTGCATCCGTATATATCTTTTGGATGCTTTGATGAGCTCATCCACATCAATTCAGCAACAGCTTAAATAGTTTGGCATGCATGAAGCCAAGCAAACATAAAAAAGAGTACGGACTTGTTTTATTAGCATCCTGTTTGCATGTTCGTAGCTGCCAGTAGCATAAAATCGTTTTGGTAAGGAATTACAGGAATATTGTTTACAGATTAATTCTAATAAATTTTTCATTAATTCTAGAAACCTTTATCATTACCTCACTTACTTATACACCCCTATTCCGCGAAGTGTGTTCCCGTCTCATATTTCAGTGTTTGAAGGTAAAGATTATGGAGCAATCACAACATCGTGAATGTAGACCATCTGAGGAAGTACACATTTAAGGGCAAGCCGCTTTCCATTTTGTGTTTTTTACATGTTATTTTATTCGAAATTTGAAACCATGTTTACTTATTTACTGTTACCACATTTAGCTACTTCGTAGAATAACGCCGCCAAATTGTTTTAGAAAAAAATCATTTTGGAGCCAGTCATGTCAGTAATATACATTAAGGCGAATGTTGCGCCATACATTTTTTTTGCATTTTACATCACGTCTTGCCTACACCTATGTCGTGCAAACAGAAAGTAGAATGAAAGATAGTTGTATCAATAAGAAAAGAGCAAAAAATGACGAATGTCACGCAATTTTCTTACTGTGTTAAAAAGCACTGAAATGTTAGATGATACTCATTGGTCATTTCACATCTCAAAAATATGTTCTTGACCTTACACATACGACAGTTTTCTAGGCATAAAAGCACAAAAAATTTGTGGGTCTATTTTGTCGAGGCATAAATTTCTTCCGTATTTCTACGGAACTCGTTTCACTTTCACGTGATATGGTTGAAAAAGCTCACAATGGCGCACCATGTCTCCGTCTTAGTATGTGTTGTATTTACCGTTTATGTAAGCTTGATAATCAAGGGTACACGTAAAACCAAATAGATTCAGCGTTTTTGAGCATGCATTTCAAGTTATGTTCTTTGGTGAGTCTGTGAACAAGTTCATAAAGAACCCCTACTGGCTGCAAAAATACCCAACGATTCTTTATTTCAATGAAGACAGTGATTTAACGATGTAATTTGATTAGTATAATTCTAGAAACGATACAAACAATGAATTTAGTAAAAATAAGTAATAAAAAATTTGCCACAGTGTAACGTCACCTCGTAACGCCAAATAGCCCCTTGGACTCTCTTTTTGCGGTTGCATTGTGTGACTAAGTAGAATTATTTTTTTCTCTGCGGAACTAAAATATGATAGCATCGTAATAAGTGGTTCACGGGGATACAGATTAGCGACGTACATTCAGAGTCAATTCAGACAATTTGTGCTAAACTTAATAATTCGCTCCTTAGTATTCAACTGAAACATTGGTTTTTACATAGAAACTGCAATATTGGCTCGTCCGTGCATTCAATTTATTTATGGTGGCAAGTAAATACCCAACTGAAATGTCGTATGTTGCATCTTCCTCAGCACAACTTACATGTTTACAAGGTTAGCTGGATTTAAACGACTCGTGAGACCGTCAAAGAGAAGTAATTCGCGAAAAAGTCTACAAAAATTCTTAATCAAAAGGTTTAAATTTATTTGTATTAGAATACCAAAATGAGATTTTGTCAGTTTCCGTCGTTGGCAAAACGTTTTCCGCATTCGTTGTTTGCTGCAGTAAACTGAGGATAAAGAATGTATGAATAAATGTTTAGAAACTACTTGAATCATATCATCCTAGAACGCGACAAAGCGGGAACGTACCATATTTGCCTCTCGGTGATTTTGTGATTGATTTTGCAAAGAGAATGTCATTTCGTTGTGTAAATCATTTTCATTTAAAATTTATCTTCAGCTCTTGTAACTGAGACAGGGTAGAAAAGTGCCTCTAATATGCCGCCAGTGACTAAAATTGTGCAGAGTTGTGATGTCGATGAGGATTTGGACAAACTTCTCTCACTGAAATAGTGCAAGCATAATCACGAGTTTCAAGAGTACGTCGACTAGCCCAATACTACAGATACTACCATTTGTACCCATGTAAGTTATTTGTATTGACCTGCTTCCTCCGGTGCTATTAAAAATGTCCTTATAAATAACATTATTAATATTTGAAACTACCACATCACTCTAGCCTCAGACAGTCCAGTGTATTCAGTGTGGTACTCAAAAACAAAACGTTAAAGATGAGCGAATCTTACAAGACGGCGATGGTGGAACCTGCAACCTTCTTGCCAAATGTAATAATTAACTATATACACTTTTTAAAGCGTATATAGAAGAAAATGCACTGCCGCATACTGAGGCCACACTGTATGTGCTTCGTGCCCATAATGTCTTCCTTCCTGACACCTGAATCGAAAGTAAACCTATATTTTCAATAGAAATTATATATTTGCCGACCACATTGTTCACAAACAACCTCAAGCCCAATGTATACACATTACACAATTTAAAAAAGCGTGGTATCAAGCATACAAGGAGCACAATAAAGCGCGCAAACATTTCTCAATAATTGTGAGTAATGTTTAGTTTGTAAGTTTTGCGCTCGAGCAGGTGTAAGTAATAGATGAAGTTTAAACGTTTTTATATAAGTAATATCCTTTTCATTTTAATAATCCTTTACAGAAGGGGGTAAAATACCATAAAACCAATCCAGCATAAAAGTGTAGACTTCATAGAATGTCTTTCTACATCCCTACGTGGCGTGCTGGAAATTTCTGTTTTTATGCTGAAGTTTCTGGTAAAGACAAAACAGTTATGATACTTCATTCCCAAGCAAACGTGTGCTACGGCAAATGCGTACGGACATTGGGTCAATAAAACAATTGTGAGCCAAACAAGTATGAGCATATCACCATCCTTTCCTGGACACAGACATCCGTATTTTTCCACCTTCGTGTTTCGTGCTAGTAGTCCTAGTTGGGTGACTATATTTTTAGAGTTTATTTGTCCTGATACAATTTGCCATATTTGTAGTTCTTTCTTCTCACCTGGCCCACTTCCTAAATATTTTTCATCACAAAGCGAAAATTAATATCTACGTAATAATAGCCGGTGATTATTAGCAATGTTTTATAATAATGTTGTTAATAAAGCAAAACCAGGAATGGTTTCAAACAAAGACTAATCACAACAAACCCAACCTCTTATATTCTAGTTATTTGCTTACGCATATTAGAAACAAATGCATCGGTTTTATGCGCTGATAAGAAAATAATAATACATAAGACTTACTTTACTGAATCCACCGGTATACATCTGAAGTACGTTATCAAAATAATCTATCAGAAGGCCGTTAAGAAACACATTATGAACGGTTACTCAAGACGTAGTAAAAGCTTTTTATGAAGGCGTCTTTCTATTAGCGCTGTTGTGCAATGTACATATAAAAGTCACTCCAGACATGCCTTGAAACGAAAGATGCAAGCGAGTACGTGGTACGTATTTTGGTACTTATAAGTCTGGTGATGCCAATTTGCTTTTGCTTTTTTTATGTCTATCCTTTCCTTGCTTTGCATTTCGTAGATGTTTGTTACTTTTTTCAAAATATTTCCAGTTGCTTAATTTAAAAAACATGAAGACGACACCGAGATAAATATCCTTAATAGTAATACAGTGAAGCAGAAGCTAAGGTGGAGTAGTACAGTGTAGCAGAATAAGGTGTGCCGATATTAATGTAGAGCAAGTGTAAGTATGAAAAAAAATGCTTTATGCTAAAATTTATTTTATGAGTACAATAATAATAGCATAATGATGACAATAAATCTTTAAATATGATCGTACTTTTACTCAATATAGAGACAGTAATTTAAGAGATGGTATGTATGGAACTAAATTAAGGGCTCATATATATTTAGATTACAAATATGGGCTTTCTATAACTTTGTTGCGTTAAATCCGTTCCAAAGCAAACAGCAAGTAGTAAAAACTAAAATGATCAACAAATGGTTACAACTTAAAAGTTTAGAACAATGACTTCAAAAGCTTATTAAGTAACAAACACTACCCTTATGCACACAGTTTGCATCGAACGTTTACTCGTGTTGTTGTAACACCAATTGTTCATTATTAATATTTTCCACTTGCTTATTCTTTTCAGAAGAAAGGAAGATTTTTACAAAATTGACATGTATGCCTTTAGAGGTTGTCGTATCATGAGGCATTTTTGCAAGGTATTGTACTCCGTTATAGTGCTTCGTTGAACAAATCATGGCAGCGGTAGCTAAAATATTGATGAACTTATGCTGGTAGAGAGCTTAAAACAAACGAGGAGACGCTTACCATGTCCACATTTGCATTTAAAGCACCACCGCAGTTAAAGGTAACACTCAAGCGGTGTTACTGGCTTTTTTCGAACAGATTACTTACCAAGCACTAATAGAAAAGCAATGCTTGTATATCTTTTCATCAGAAGCGACTTATGAAACGAGTTAATTGAAGAAAAACTGGCTATATTGGGGAAATATTTATGCTCTGCTACCAACACACCATTGCCATAAATGGATTTTATTTTATACCAAGTAGTATGGTTTATCATGAAATTACTGCCTACGGCTTTCTTATATAAACTTGTTTGCATTACACAACACTACTGAACATAAGTTACACAGTATATTGCTTACCAAATTACATTCCTGCAATACGTCTTTGTTCTTGGTAAAATGTTGGACATTGAGGTGGTGGCAACAGTCGTATTAACCTGGACAGACATTAAAATTGAGTGCCCAACTCAACGCATCAAAAAGTACTAAATTAATTGATTTTCTTGTTTAGTGAAGACGTCCTCTATTTGAGCTTTGGGAGTGTGCTTATGCGGTGTTCGCCTTTATTTACATACTCATTACAGTAATAGTTATGAACATTAGGTTTTAAGGTTTAAAATCGTCTTTTTTTCCTCTCTTCCACTCAAATCAACTTAAAACTGACATTTTTCATTTTAAAGTTGACTTCGACTTTATCCTTCTCGGGCTAAACATATTTCTGTATGGGTTGCCTCATCCTTGTCGAAACCGCTATGGGTATTGAAGGCGAACATGCAGCCTTTTGGGTTTGCTTCTTCCACCACCAACAGAGCTCGTCTTGCACCATCATTAATTTTACTCTCCTATTTTGAAGCAAGGGCATCCGATGGTTTTCTAATTGCGCCGTTAGACTTTTTCGGTCGGTTTGTTACTTGATCTGATGGACTAGGTTTCTTGCTATGCTTTTTTGTCACTGCAAACTTGTCGATTTCATCGCACTACTAATAAAATTGATGTTCCACATCATCATCGCTTTCTGCAGAACAAGATTCATTTGAATTTGCATCTAGTCGATTCAAGCAAGCACACCATATGGCTATATGAATTTTTAACATATTAAAAATACACTACATCAGGAATACCATTTTAATAGTTACAGATTAAGAGTTGCGGGAAGCCTCTGCTTACGACTCGAGTTGAAGTACCTTCCAAAATGTGGTTAACATCATGTGACAGCCTGGCTTTGCTGGATGCTTCAACCATCGTGGATTGTCATCATATATTTCATATAGATGAGCTAATATTAGTTAATAAACCAATGTCGGTTGTAGTCACTTTCTGTATCCTTTAGTACTGCATGTAAACCAAAGCTGAGGGTAGTAAAATAAAATATTAATTGGATGGTTTACTGCAATATTGTATTACTACATTATCGATAAGTTCGACAGCTTGTCCGGTAAAGTTGTTTGTGTATGCTACTTCCATACATGATTGTATACACAGCAATTATTTTGTTTCGGAATATTGCATTCCAACGATGCAACCATATAGTAGCGCACTTATTGGCAGCAAAATATGGATAAATATGCGTAAATTGAGTCATTTTGAAAAAGCTTGTGAAGAAGATATCCTTTTGTTATTCCTAATTCTTTGTTTTCGCTATTTCGCCTACTACACTTACAAACAATTAATCGGTGTGAAGGAAGAAAAAAAAGAACGTAATTTACATAACCCTTTGAATATATACGTAAGTTTGTTGCATGTGACCCGAAAAGTGTAAATTAAAGTTCAAGTACTGCATTTATGATTCTGTTTTGTTTTGGCAGCGTCAGCGATGAAAGAGTATTTCTATCAGAATATACCGAACAAACGACATGAAAGGCTAGCACTACTGCACCCTTTAAAAAGCGTTGTTGTCAATTTGGAAGAATTTTTCATAGTCCTATCAACAAAATGTATGTCATTCAACATTGATTTCTGCAACCAACTGAATTTACTTACTATCAACGAGAACAGGCCGTCAGGCAGACTCATCTGTTGCCTGTTTATTACTGTCACATAGACATGTTTTCAAATCAATTTGTCTAAAAGAGAGAGGTTAGTAAGCCTACCAGCATAATGCACGCATAAACCACTTGAATAAAAATGCAAAAGAAATAAGTGCAGAAGCCAGCTTAAGCACCACACAAAATACGTGGGCACTAGCAACATCATAATTGAAAATACGTGTTGATTGAATCATGGTATGTACGAACAGCAATATAATTTTGCGTTAGACTGCTTAATAGCTATTTAGTCAATACTTTATATGTCCTTTTTCGAGATTTGTCTTTACTGAATTTTTTTTTGAAACCTACAGGAGTGGTATATCACATACTACATTGCGTTGTAACTATAAGTATTTTCATAAGTAAATTCAGATCGTGCAGAGGTATTGAAGGCTCACTGACCGCTGTAGCTCTTTGTACATTTACGCATTCATATCTACTTGGGGTACTTGGTGACTTTTATTGTAACAAATATATGCAAATCCTACATCCTTTTATGAACAAACTGTACAGTTACCTCCTTGTGAATACCGTCCAGTGTATAGCACAGCACGTACTTACATACATTAAGCAATGAAAATGTCAATCACGGGAAATGTATGCACAGAATTTGGATTTTTTATACGCAGCAGTTTATGCCTTTTTTAGTATGCACTAAATAGTGGTATCCTTACAGTGTTAAAAATGAAAACTATTTTGGTACTTGCCTCTTTTTGTTTACTCGTTTCCATTAACGTATTTGATACTAGCTGAGCTGTAAATGCGTCGTTAAAATTACGCTGTACTGCCTACCTACCACAATCTTTTAGGTCTTGGATTTTACTGTTCTTTAGTTTTATTTTGGAGTTCGTCGGACATTCATAATAATTACCCGTGCTGATATCATACGGTTAAGTGTCATTTGGTTGTAAGTCCGAAGTACATTTGCTAAGGTCATAAATTTTATTTACATCAGCAAAAAATTTACGTCAGTAGTGACTGTCTACGAGTTAAATTCAGCAGTACAATTTGTACGCTTTAAAATAGACCACAGGTTTTTTGGTGTACTTACAGTACCCTGGTGTCTATATACCAAAATGAATAGAAAAGTAATTAAGCGTAGGGCAGAAAATGAGAATACATTAGATGCAAAACGTAAAACGAACTTGGGTAAACGAGATTTGTCTCTGTTTTTTAAGTACAGTGCTATCAGTTTAAATCCACCCGTTGGGTGTCAAGGTATGAATTTTGTGGAAATGGCAGATGTGGTAGATTTGATATACAAGCTAGATAAATCAATTCAGCCCAAAATACATGCGCTTGGAAATCAATGTAACCTTTTTATTAACGAATCACATGCACGTCTTGTTGTTTACTCAATACTGTGGTACGTCACACGTATTGAGTTTCACGAGCTTCAATATTTACTGGAAAATCCACAAACAAAGAATGACTCAGAAAAAAACTGGGTTTTTATTATGATGGAGTCACCTCTCATGGAAACATGCATTGTTTATTCAGATATTCAAATGCGTACAAACATGGCAACCAAGTTAGGGAGATTATTGACCCTTGAGGCAACAGGTGGATTAAATGCATTGTTGCCTTTATCTCAAGCTTTGTCGTATATTATTGGTATTTTTTCAAGGGCACGGTTTTCATGCAAAGTTATTGAGCAGAAATTGGGCACTCAGTTTAATATAATCAATAAGTCGGTAGGTAATCACAAATGTCTTACCGAGCTTCAAATTCTTCCAAAACTATTAATTGACTTCGATTGTCCTACAATTAAAATCCTTGGTCTAACAGCAGACATGTTCTTAGAGGTAGGCGTTGTCCAAAGACCCTTGGTCCGCGTGGTGCCACAGTTAATGGCAGCTACTGCTGGACCAGGGCGCACTGTTATAGAGTTAGCTCATTCTAAAAAAATAGAAGAGGCGGATGCTCAAAACTTGCTTCGATATCTTTATGAGAAGAAGGCTAGACTTCAAGCAGAATTGGCATCATTGGAAATTGATATTGGTTTACAGGAACAGCGTCTTAGTGGCTGTAGGGCCTTTATTCAATCTTTCGAAGAAAAATTGTTAACTGGTAGTGCTGTCATGGAACAATGGAGTCATGCTAATCTGGAACCAGGTATAGAAATGAGTAAGTTGGCCTTCATTGATAGTAACTCGGCAACGCGTTTAAATATAAAAAATAAAAATAAATAACTTACTGATCGTGTCGGTTTCATTAACACATCGATTTATCGTCGATAGCGACATTATTAATTCCAATTGTTAGTAAGAGAGTACAACATTTCACTAGTAATGTTTTTATATTAATATTATCCATATTTAAGTTCCCTTCATTTAACTCATTTCCAATTATGACTGCCAGCTTAGTAAAGTATTCGTACGTTACTTATATGCATTTGCTATCTAAAATTGTTTACTGATGCTGCAATAATGAAACTCCTTTTAGCTCTAAAGTAGAAGTACCATTGTATGGACATTAGGTTAAAGTCATCATGACCGCATACAATATAGAATATAGTAGTAAAATGAACGGACCACGAGTATTTAAATAAAAATACTTGTGGGGGTGGTGGTGGGCCGACTTTATAGAAGCTAGTAGATAGGTTAATTTAAAAAATGCTTATGCTTCTTTAATGGACAAGTGTACAAACTTGTTCTGTATTATATTTTACTAAACGTTGTACGAAAGCACATAATCTCTGTTAATTCCTCTTGCTCCATTTAATGTGTCCTTTAGCTATTTTACGTAAAAACATTGTCAGTCACTGTGCCTCATCAACAGGCAACGAGAATTTTGACTTTTCATCTCCCTTCATGTCTCGCAATTCATATTTGATGCCGACGCAGTAACAAGACGCAACATTTTGATTGGCCTGTTTTTAAATGAGCCAGGATGTGATAACGCTTACTTTATCCTGTCAATGTTTGCAAATTACATCATTCCCAGTCCATAAAAAGAAATGCAACGCGGAAACCCAAATTCGTGGGGCATATTTTATAAGATGGTAGCTTCATAGAAGTAAAAGATACAAACTTGTATTTTTGGAATTAAATATATAAACGTGTGTACTATTTAATATTTAATATATAAATGTACTGTTGATATTACCGTTCATAAAATAATCATAATGATCAAGTAAAAAATTCCTACATACAGAGAATTCAGTGTTGTCTAAAAATAGTATGGTACACAAAAACGTAAAGATAATGACAAGTGAATCTTTTAAATGCAAACTGTTTGCGTACAGTTCATCATTTCGTACTCTGTATAAGGAAGTCCGATATCATAGCCATTGGCAACTACATCTACATTTATGCGTAATTCATATTTCTTTGTGCCTGGTAAATACAGAAAAGTTTTTCCCACAACCTGTTTCAAAATACGCTGATGAATCTTTTTCTCTTGCCGTAATACAATAATGTGACTATTGAATGAAGAAATGGCCGTAAAGTGTACTATTTACCTATTTGACTTTCTGAAGATGACGTCTTTCGTTTTCGCACGTGCCTCAAAAACAAACCAATGTTATCGCTAAGGATTCATATAAACGATGACAACGTATTAGAAAATATGATATTTCCGTAAATACTTTATTATTTAACTTGCGTTGAAAGAAAAAGCGTTGCCTCTAACATACGACGAGCGCGATGAAGAGCATAAAAATTGCTGATTGCTGCAGGCAAAATATTCTCGAACCCGGATTATATAGTTAACGTGCACTGCTTCAACAGGGGGAACGTGTATTCGGTCACTAAGAAAAAAGCAGTAATGCTCAACCGTCCTTTATTGCACAGAATCTGAATTGGTGGCCTTTCCTGTTTGTTTTTCCACTGTTTCCATTTTTGGCTTACCGGTTTTAACAAAGCTGTAGTTGTTGAGATTGAACAATCATGACTTTCGAGTGTGATAGCTATCTAATAGGGTTGGCTACAGTTGACATTAATTCTTCCTCTTCAGTTCCATCATTTCCTTTCCCTTTCTAATAGTTTTATCACCAAGCAAATAATGAACTATTTGCTAATAATAATTATAAACCTACTATAAACTTTTATGTATTTAAACACTTACTATCTATGCTTATACCTGTTTGGAAACTGAACAATTTTGGGCTACTAACGCTTGCGTTGGTTAGGAATACCGGTAGCTAAATTTAATAATTGTGCTATATCATGCCATATCATTTCTATCTATAAAAATGGGGTAGAATGCAGACATAATTACCAGCAGATGACATGAAGGCCAATTAAGTTATACGAATTCACATTTAGAAAGAAAGAAAGATATACAAAACTGTGATGTATTGTTAAATTGGAGAAAATATACGTGCAATCTGAGGTCAACGGAATATTGTAGTGGTTACTAACACTGGCCATGTTATTCCCCCAGGCTATGTTTCTCCCAACGTTATACTACATTAGCTCTTACACCAGTCGGTCAAAGTAATTAAACTTATTATATATACATTTTGATATACCTTTATTTTTATTAAGATTTTATACTCTTCTTTCTAAAATTCTTTACAACAAAATAGGAAAATTTTCGGTAGACAGTTTTCTTGATTTTTAAATAAATTTCTTGGTTTATGTCAAAGGAAAAACCTTTGTTACTTGCAATAGGAGCGCTTGATAAGACGAAACTCCAGCTAGCAGTAATTTTACTGCTTTACATGTTCTAATGATGTTCACGTTTCTATCTAGTTTGGTACAAAATGAAAAGGACTTCGAAAGTATAATGTTTGGGGTGAACATGGCTTGGGGGAAACATGGCTTGGAGGAACAAGGCCTGAGGGAACTTGGCATGGGCGGAGCCGAACCCTTGTGGGGAACTGGGTCCGGGGGAACGGACCTGTCACGGTAGTAGTATGACCAGTATCAATTATGTCCTTAGCGACGGACATGTAAGTCGCATACAGCAGGTGGGACAGGAAGCCACAGGTTCCAGAATTTGTTGCTAAAATTAATTTAGAAGTTAAATTTAATTTACCTTCGAAGGATGCAAGCTCAGACCACAAGATTTGGTATGCCAAATGTTTGATATAAAAAACTAGCTTGATGAGATGCTGGACTAGACAAATTGGTTAAAATTGAAACGTGTTAATTTTTTAAAAAACTGGCAATTTACTATGGTTTGCGCAAATACATCCGTGCCATGCATCACCAGATAAACACATCGAAGAGCTAGATGCTATGTTAGTCCAATGCGCCCAGAATCATGTAAAGAAGATCCCGAGTTCATTCAAACATGTATCTGCTTACTACTTGGTATTAGTAAAGTGACACGAAAAATTCTGCAATGTGGGAAATATCTGTGCTATTTGGTTCACGGAAAATCGATATATTTAAATGCAGAGCAATATTGTGTTCCCTTCTTAAGCACATCGTTGAAGTCTCAAACAAATATTTTGCGGTTTAGTCCGCCGACATTGAAATGCGAATAAAATAATTCTTTTGGATTTCAATCATGTTTCCAGGAAATATGTTACATCTGCAGGTTTTAAGCTTTGATACATTAAAATGACACATAATTTTTAGCTTTCAAATTATTAAATGATCAAATATTGAATTAAACGAATTTTGACACTCGAGCCTTACAACAGCAATTGTTAGAAAGCTGTACTTCCTTGTTAAAAAATATTACACATAAATATAACTCTTTAAATACATGTGCCCATTTTGTTATATTACCCCAAAAAATTAAAAATGTTATCTGATTTTTTAAAGTAAATGTCGCATCGAACAAAACCTTACTTAGGCGACATTTTCAATTAGAACATAATGATCAGCGTTAGAATATAATCCATATTTTGATATCCCCACCCACAAAAAACAACAAACATACCTACCAACCTGGAGACTAAATAATTGTGTCCTTTTGTTAGCATGTATTTCTGGAAGGAAAGCCTACATTACTGGTTACTGTAAAACACACGTTTTTAATTTTTATGATCAGCAGTAAATAGGCAAAGGGGAAAAAGCGACTACTTGATGACAAGCTGTTAAAAGATTTTAGATTGACTTCAAGTCTTTGCGTATCATAATAACTCCAGCATAAAGTGAGTGCCACGCCTATGAGTGGCAACGTTTATTAGAGTCAAGTACTATCATATCACGTTGGCAATAATCATTGTAAATCCTCTGATATTTGTACATTATCCGGAAGTTCAATATTATATCATCTTTATGGCACAAACCCAAACTATGTGGTATGATGAAAAAAGTGCTCTGAATACCAATTTTAATGACGTTGGAAGTGAAAAATGAGAATAACATGTTTTAATTTATTGTACAACACTAGGAGCTGGGTAGCAGTTTTACATTAACCTGATCGTTAGTAAATTTATTTTATTAGCCATATAACTTAATACTTTGCTTAAACCATTCATTAAAATGAACAGGAAAACAGAAAAGTCATTGTAAGATGACTACAGTTGAATTTTGTTTTTGAAGTTGAGTAGAATTTCTGTGTCAATTAAATCTTCTCCACGTCGTCGTCAAGCCTCTCCAGTCGTCGAGCAGCACCATGGTTTGCGACAATATTGACTGTACACCTACTAACTACATTAGTCAAACTTCTGACAACTGACGTGTGAAATGCCTTCGGTCTGTGGTTACAGATACGTGCTTACGACTGTGGCTCGAGTACCTGGAAAAACTTGGCTGACTTCACGAGACTTCGTTGCTTTGCTTGGTGCTTTAACCACCGTGAAGACGACTATGGCTGCTCCGAACGGCTGGAATGAATTAACAGTTTTACAAAAAATGAAATTATCTTGAAAAAAGTCTAAGTATAGTTATCAAGACTAAATCTCTGAGTTAATTTGCATTTAAAAAGCAGCATAGTTGTTTATGCAAGGACAAGATGCTTCAAACAAAGGACTAACCGATGACAAAATATATATAAAGTCCCCATACATGTAATTGCAATCTCTGTGATACGCGATGCTTTTCCATAAAGAAGCAGGAAATCTTAGACAGTAAGTGAGCACGTACAGGTTATGTTAGCAGGGTCGCTCGAACTCTGCTCTTCAGTTAAGCGCAAAAAAAGATTTTTAAGAAAGGTAATAAAAGATACGCAACTATGGTTGTTGGACAATAGTATCGGTATAAAACCTAATGAAAATCTAGTTTTCTATTATAACGCGCTTGTGGTGCCTCACACATTCAATTTGTTATATTGCTTGGTACATGACATAAGAGACACTGAAAACATTTTCTCGTCTCTTATCCAAGAAAACATTGTAATGCTTCTATGTAAAATGTCAAGTAGACCAGGTCAAATAATTTCTCAAACTTTTCACACTTCTCCTCCTTGCCTTGGATCCAAACGTTTGGAGCTCTTTACCCCTCGCGGTAACCCTGTGCTTGAGCAAGGGTAAATTTGAGGCATACGTATGGTTTTAAAACTTAACCCAATAGTTTGAATCCGGGCCATGTGAAACTTAATTTGGCTCAACCAATTATTCTTCGAGTCAAATTTTATTTTTTCAGGACAATGACACACAATAACATTATGTTGACTCAAACGGGTGTGTATTTAAACCCACTAAATATTGTTGTTTGTTTGTATGTACTATTGATAGAAAGAACGACAACGTACTTCAATAGCTTGCAAATAATGCTAGGTTGCAAAACGAAATAGTATTGATCAAAGGATTGAGTTGATGTACTCTTTTACCTAACGCGGTTGCAAACACTAATGTGTTTTCGTAACATACACAAGTCATGATGGTGGATATTTTGGAATTTTCACATGTCCTATCCAATCCCATGTAGTATCCTTCGTATCGTTGTCCTCTTTGCATTCCCGGCTTTCCTAACGTGACGTTAGTAAAGCCAAGCCAGCAACCACAAAACCACAGACAGACAGGATGACGACTGTATTATAATAATATGTACAACCCCCATCGGCGCAATCTCAGACCAGCTCACTTGACTAAAACTGCTTTCGTGGGTAATATAATGTTTTACGTTTGCGTATTAAAATATTTTTTGTCTTCATCGTCCATTCCGAACTAATAGTGATTCATACTCAACATGTAACGTAGAATTTTATTACGAGCATTTTACAACTTCACACAGTATTTATATATACGTAGGTACAACTTTTCCTCTCTGTTGGCTACATATGTCACATATGATATATATAGTGCACTCAGTATACTCAATTCATCTGGGCAGAACGGGACAGCGAGCATTCTCATTTATCTTCACTGACAGCAGTGTGGGCTGGTATCGTAATGGACACTTCATGATACAGCCGTTGTGGTAAATAATCCATTTCATTCATTTTTATTACTATTCACTCGTGAAACCATTCAACGGTTAGTCGTCGTCACTGCCATTGGCATTTCCATTTGTTGGTTATAAAATCACTCTTTCCCACTCCCTTTGCTCAGTTAAATTTAGTTGCGATACACTACGGCACGTAAAAATACGGCAAAATTTTTCTCTTTTTTCAGAATTAAACTCTCATTCTACTTCAGTTACGATTACCAAAACACCAAAGCACACTGTTTGTAGCCTTGCTGCTGATGATGACGGCACATCGTCTAATCATTTGGGACTGAAATTAATTCCGGTGGTTGTCAGGAATCCACCCGTATAGGGATCTGGGTCGTCCAATTTGAGAGGGGGAAGAAAGGCAAATTTCACTTTAAAACTGACAAAGTGACAGACCCCCAAGGATCAACTTCGCCTGGGAAATTCGAAGAGGAGAACAAAGTTAAATAAGAAGAACGTGTGCATGTGTCTAACAAGTAGAGAAAGAGGGAGGAATAGAAGAGAGCCCTGGAAAGGAAACAGCGAACAAGGTAGATAAAATGGAAGACACAAACACTCTATCTCTCTACTGTCACTCGACATTCTCTATATTTTCTGCAAGACCAACCACATTTGTATTGATCCATTGCATCTAATACTACTGCTGTTGTCCAGAGAGTCGAGAGACAACATACATTCCAACTTGCCAAAAATGAGAAGAGTAAACTGGGAAAAGAGTTACTACCAGAAAGGAAAATCCAATTATGTTCTCAGAGCAAGAAAAGTAACAAGTATGGTTGCATGATTGTATGATCTGATTGTCGTGATGAGAGAAAAAAGTTAAGAGATGTATAGAGATCACAGAGAGAAAAGGAAAAACTGCACACAGAGAAAAATGAGCAAGAGGGCGAGGAATAGCGGAAAAGGGGGAAACACACGTGGGGCCTTACACATTCACTGTAACAAGTTTATCCAACGAGAAAAAAACTTGTTTTTTGTAACAAAATCCTGAGGAGGAAAAAAGTTGATGTGCACTTACCTTTAGGTAATACGAGACAATTATAGCAAACACATTTCTGCTTCGGTTATTTAAAACTTTTTGTTGACCCAGATCTACGGTAGGTTCCAGGTTGTCGGTGGATGTGGAAGGGGCTAATACTGCCTCTCGGCCAAAGGCTTCCTTCAACGCTAGCCATTGTCAGTCTGGACCACGTTGCGGGGTAAGCATGTAATTATTTTGATATGAAGCTCCGGGCACAAGGAAAATCTACAAGAAAACCAAATAAATAGCAAAGATCTGCATCTGGTATTTGTGTACGTGATGTGGTTGTACTTGTGGTACAGAAGAAAATACTTGGAGGGTATGTTTTGCTTACATTGTCTTCCGCATAACCCACACTATTTTTAAACTTTCCCGAGGTGAACATGCAAACGAACACTTGTTGAATGAGGGATACCTGAATTAAAACCACAGAAAAAGAAAATCCATTTCGACAACACCGTTGGAATTTGGCTGGTGCTCTTTATATGCTACAGGGGAAAGAGTTAGAGAGAATTTGGGTTTTTTGAAGAGAAAGTTTTAGGTTTTAATATAAGTGTACATAGGTAAGTAGGTAGATAAATAGTAAGGTAGTTATATTATGTTTAGTACATAAAAAGTATGTATAAATTGTCTGTTAAGTTAGTAGAAAGTTTGTACGTAACTACCAAAATACGACGTATACTGCTTCTGCTATTATTTTGCGAGGAAAACTTGACCTCCAACGATTCCCCGTAACGGACCGCATTAGTGTTCAGCTCACAGTGTAAATGGATTTTACCTCGGGATAGAATCGTGGGTCGACTCTCGATAGACCCTTGCAGATCAAAGGCCACTTGTTGTGGGGGACTTTGTACAGCTTTTAAAGCCAGTCGGATCGTGTTTCGACGGCGAGGTCGTTCTTCCGAGACGTTCCGCTACGTGTGCAAAGAACAGAGAAAGAAAGAAAAATGGAAACCATACGATATTATTATCAAATTCTTGCGAAAGAAGTGGTACAACGGAGAAAATAAAAATCTCCTTTTCATAGATTTCTTTAGAGACTTGACCATCTCAACTCATAAAACATTTACTTTGTCGTAAAAGAGTAAAAAAAAGTATTTTAGAACAGCGGGGGTGTAGCATCTTAGAATTTTTTCACTTCAAAGCACGCGTTTTCCCCATTATTTTTAAAGCAAAAAATTTGCTACTTTTGCGCAATACTAAATGGGTTTTGCCAGAAAATCGAGTAATGTTGATTTAATTTCTCGTGTCTTCCCGTGAGATTTTCCCTGTTTGCTGGAAATCAACAGCGAAAAGATCTTACCTCACCTCTTTTTTTACTACCTTCTACTGAAAAAAAGAGAGGCATGAATGTATAAACCACATTGGGAAAAAGAAATGAAGAGCTTATTTGGAGAAAAAATATGTTTTGTATGAAAGACAAACTGTCTGTTGTTGAGCTGGAAAAAAAGAAGAAAGACGATGCACTTTACTTGATGATCCGATAGGCAGAGCACGGGGATCTTACCATCTTTACTTTCAATTTTTATGGCCTGTATTGATGTGATGATGATGACGATGGCAACGACGGTGGTGATGGTGTCATAAAAATAATAAAAATAATAATAAGGATAAATGCTCCTGCATTAAATAAAGCTATGAAATTTCCACCACCATCATCATCACTCTCTCGCTGCACGTAAAATGGCATGCATACAGAATCTCCGCGGCAAGCTAACCCGTTTACACGTACCGAGATATAATGTAGAGGCTCACGGCACACAGAAAATATTCTGCATGCTTGAGGAGCTGCACTCGTCAATCGTCTAGGCTGCGGATAGGTAATGATGTGAAGACATATATCTCTATGTACATATACCACTAGACGTCACGTCAACTATGGAAATCAGAGAGCAGCACTAACAACTTTTCGTGATGCTTTATTATTCATGCGTGGCTGTACACACTGAAAGCTAGTAGAGCATTGGGGTTGTGGTCGTGTGGTGTTCGTGGTGTACGGTAACATTTATTACAAGGAAAGGTTATTATGGATACATGGAAACAAACTTTAAAATGTAGAGTGGACATTTCATCAGGCACATC
>JAHZNB010006356.1:0-15774 GCA_027744295.1 Callyntrura guangdongensis
TGCAAGCCGTTATTTATGGAGTTGGCGATGGAATGTCTTCTTCGTGGTGGTCCAGTCAACATAATCGTCATCATGCTATGCCACAGGTAACCAGATAGCAATGAAACTGTGATAAATACAAAAGGCTTGTTTATGCATCTAATCAGTGGCTCTCCACAGTTCACAAATGTTCAAAAAATTTGCAGTCTATAGAGCTAGATCATTACTCTAATGACCATACATGATATTAAAAACTCATGCCAAATTTTTCTATAAAAATGAAAGACGATTGAAAGTAATCTTTTATTCTAATCTAACAGCGGCTAAAACACGACGTAGATCTGGAAACAATGCCTCTCATTGCGTTCAACAAGAAGGTAGTCAAGAATCCAAAAAGGGATGGAAAGGGTTTCTTTGTGCAACACCAGTCCATCCTTTTCTTGGCCATTGACACGCTCCTAGTGAGTACCATGTGGAAAATGTACCTTCATCCTAGATACGTTATCCTAAAAGGAGCTTACCACCAGCTTCCACTGATGGCTTTACACTACGTAATGGCCTACCAAGTTGGACTGTTGAACTACGTGGTATCCGTGTGGCTTGCCAGTATCTACATCTTTGGAAACTTTTCCTTGTCACACACTCACTTGGCAGTTACCAGTGGACCCCTTCATTGGGTGGAGTATGCTCTCAGTCACACAATGGACATTCAACCCTCTTGGTGGTGTGACTGGTGGATGGCGTATTTGAACTACCAAATTGAGCATCACTTGTTTCCTACTATGCCCCAATACAGACATCCCCTTATTCGAGATCGTGTCATAGCTCTTGCCAAGAAACATGACATTCCTTACCACTGCACATCATACGGGGATGCCGTACTCAAAACATACAACAATCTTGATACTGTTTCCAAGGAACTCCTACACTAAAATCACAATATAACGACTACACGCGTTACACGATTGTAATGCTGTCTAACCGACTGTACACGAACAGAGAAAACCTAATTTTCCAGCAGTTTCCTGTTACAATAACACTAAAAATAATATCTTTTCATGCACTTTTTGAAACTTTACTGCAGCACTAATATATATGTATTTTACTTGACAAATTGTAGTCATTGCAAATATCGGTCGCAAATCTTAAAAAAGTATGAAAGCCAGCAAAACAATTTTCAACCATAAAGATCTGTTGTTTGATTTATTTCAATAGAAACATATAAGAGCACGTTTTACAACTCTGTAAACCAACATTAACGATTTATTGCTGAATAAATAATTGTAAGGACACTGAAGCTGAGTTACGTTCCTAACCTAAAGTCTCCCTTTTAACAGTTTTCATCAATTCATTCAGAATGCATATTTCAAATTCATTGCTGCATTTAAATTTAAAGTAGTCGCATCGGATGTCTCATTATTTGAATTAGCATTCCAAACATGCGTATTTTGTATTGTGTAGGGCGTTGAAATACCAAAGCAACTTTGAAGTCATATAATATACTTTGCATTTGCAATTACAAAATGATAATGATATGATAATACTTGACCACCTACAACGAAAACGAAGATGAGTTGAAACAAAACTACTATTGTGGTGGTGTTCATGGATTGGATGGAAACTGCATTGATGTGAGGTGAGGTGGCATTGGCAATGGCAATGAATGACAACGCTTGTTATTTACAAACCACCAAATACACACTACATCTATTGGCTATATCCTCACAGTATATCGTAAATCATATGTTTGCACACAGTCGCAAATTTTTACTGGGCTCTACTATAATTAGTTTATATAGTACCAAGCCCCACACTACACGTGTTTGTTTTTGTAATACTGCCACAATTATATATTCGTTATAGTAGCAATTGAATTACATATTCATAATATTGATTAATTGTATTCACAACAAACACGTTTAATATAGATGTCCTGGAAGGCGGTTATCGCTGTCATGTCATAATAAACTGGGGGAAACAATGGGAAAGAGAAAATAAAACTGCTGTGACAATTAATTTATATAGTTCCCGGTTTCCTGAACCTCTGTCGTTTTTTGTGAGGTTGGCATTTTGACATATTATTTAAAACTCTATTCATCATTTATGAAACAACTGGACAAGTAGTCTAATTAGTGTCCAAAGTTACAGAGGTGCAAATTTGACAAAATTATTCACATAAAGAAAACCTAAAATCCTTTGTGACGAATGGAGCTGGTTGAGACAAATTCAGAGGATACAACTAATCTTAAATGGTGTACCTTTTGTATAAACTGCAACACTATCCTCTTTGAAGAATCAACAAAATTATCAAAAATATTTCGTAGCGTGTCATCGCTGAAAGATGGTGTTTCCACGGGAAAAACGGAAATCAGTATACAATCGGCACTTTCGTTACTATTTAATTTTCAAGGCGACAATGATCATTTCCCTAGTGACACTATGGCTTTTGTGTGTCAGCAGTGCGGAGAGTTAATAGAACTGGCATTCAATGCCATTTTAGATTTTACGGAACTAACCAAACAGGGAAGTAAGTTACATGAAATGTTAGATAAAACAAAACTACCTACAGCACTTCTCTCGCTAACATCGCCCTTGTTACCAGTGATTGGAAAAAATCAACCTGATTTTCAAAATAGCAGAGCATTGTCTGAAAAAAGTACCAAGATTGTTGCCTTAAAACGGTCACAAAGACTGATGAAAAGCGCTAAAAAGACTGAGAAATTGAGAACCCAACGTATAGCAACTGACGACGAGAGACAAGTGAAGAATTTAGAGGCAACTTCTCGTGCAAAACATATTTGTAGTTTGTGCAGAAAACCGTTTTTCTCAGAAACATTACTACAGAAACATGAACGACTATTCCACAAGCACAACAGTGACAATGGAAGTGAGAAGCAGTCCTTGCGCCAATCAATAATGCGGAAATCTTCAAAGGAAAACAGCAAAAAAGACTTAAAAAATGAACAAGCTTTTTCGGTAACTGATAAGTCTCCTTATTTTTGTACAATCTGCGAGCTGGAAATTGACAAGTTTGAATTTCAAAATCACTTAAAAATACATGAAGAGACTGAACAAGTTGGAGATAATACTTTGATTCCAACATGCGAAAATAGTTATAACGATGACGAGGAGGTGGGCGACATGGTAAATCCTGATTTACCGTTTGAAAAATTGAAATGTAAACTCTGTGGCGAAGATAATATTACTTCGATTGTTCAACTAAAGGAACATTACAACAAAAATCATCCACTAGTCAGTATTTTGACAGAGGCAGATCTTCACAGTAACATTGAAGACAACAATTTCACTAAAGGGGGATTTAATGAGAATGGCGATGATGGCGAAAACGCCAAGAGTACAATCTTGACTTTGCGTGAAGCTACCCACGCTGGACGATTGATATTCAACTGCAACGTGTGTAATAAGCAATTTATTCGCCACGACCACATTAAATTGCATGTGCGGGTCCACACAGGAGAAAAGCCGTTTATTTGCACGGTAACAGGTTGTGGAAAAGCATTTAGTGACCCAAGAGGGCTAGCTTATCATGAAATTACGCACAGCAACGGTAAATTCACATGAATACTATAATGAAGTCGCTACTGGTAAGGTTTTGTAGAAGGAAAAACTTTTATTTTTTCAATGTGTATTTCAGAACGTCCGTATTGTTGTAAATTTTGTGGAAAAACTTTCAAAAGGCTTCACCATTTGAACGATCATGAAAGAAATCACAACGACGTGCCGCGACGCTTTGTCTGTCAGGTATGTGAAAAAACATTCAAACATCGAAAACATTTAAACAGCCACTTCATTTCCATTCATTCAACATCAAAAGAACACCAGTGTGATTTCTGCTGCAAATCCTTTAACCGCAAAGACAATTTGCGGCAGCATGTAAAAAAGGTTCACGGAAAACCACCATCAAAACCCGAAGAACGGCTTGCTTCAGTGAAAGGCACAAAAAGTCTTCTAAAAGTAGTGAGTGGAGAAATTGGATCCACCTCAACATCAGCGCCACTACCGTCCACTCGAAAAGTGGTATTTCATGGATCAGCGGGAGGATCAATTAATGTTATTGGTACTACTGCTGTTGCTAGTAGTAACGAGTCTAACAACGCAGGCATTGTAATAAATGCGCAAGAAGCGACAATGACTTCTCCAGAACTAAAAGTTACCGTGCCAGCGGAAACGGTGAAGGACTCCAACAATGCTGCAGGAGGTGTATCAACAGCAATGGCAGCGCCGATAATTCCTTTGGCTTCAGCAATCACGGACCAGTCTGCAATTGATCAAATAGTTTACATGCACTTATAATAGTTGCACTCCCAAATAACCGTCGCAGTTTATTAAAATAAAATTTATTGATGTCTTATGCGATTTAGTAAGACCGATACCAATACAGAAAAATTAAAAGCAGTTTTATTTATTTTGCATATTATGTGAGGTTTTCATCATGGCCACATTCATGTACCATGAATCATGGTCACGTTCATAAATTTATATAAATACGTTCATTGACATTCATATAATGCTTTTACTACTCGGCAGTCACCTTTTTAACCGTCGTGAGACGTGTGGAACCCAACAACGTTGTAATAAAGAAGTAAAACGGGTAAGGTACTTATATATTGGTAAGTAATGCAATAGCAACACGGTAGGTAACAAACAAACAGCATGAGAAAATGAGAAATAGCTATTTAACATGATGAATTGCTGATGTTCATAAAGCAAGAGTTTGTAAAACCGTACGGCGCTAAAATGTACTTCTAGGTTTTTAATGAAAACATGCAATGCAAGCACATGTATTGCATGCACAGCAACAACAGTAGCATTCAACCAGCAGCACCTGAAGAATTACGTCTCGTGAATTGTGAATTTGTTTACAATTTTACATTTAGTGCATTCCGATTCTGCTGGTATCCGTATGTTTTTAATTTGTCGTTATTATCTACATTAAATATTAAAATGGCTATCAGTGAACCCTCACGGGCCACGCGGCCAGCATTCAGAAGAGGGGAAAGGAACTCTTCGTTTCGAAACGATAAGAATGAAACCAAGGAAACGCAAAATGAAGAGGAGGATGAAAAGCCAAGGACCTTATTTGTGGGAAACGTTCCTAGGGAGGTGCACAAACGAGAAATTGAAGAGGTGTTTGGAGAAATTGGTCCTTTGAAAAGATGTTATATTCAGTATCCCCGTGGCGAAAATGGTAAAGTTTTTTCCAATCCAGTTTGATAAAATGAAATTGGTATTTATTGGATATATATGATTATGTCAATGTGTTATCGTTTCCAGAAAAGAAAAAACAACAAGAGGATACGACGGTGGCGTATGTCACATTTGCCCTGTCTCAGGATGCAACAAATGCTCTGGAAACGTTGCAGAATTCAAAAATCGGGAATAATCGAATTAATATTAAATTTGCAAAAACGAGAAGTGAACAGACGCGCCAAACTTTTGGAAGTGAAGGGAGCGGTGGTAGATTTCAGAGGAACGCTAATTTCGAGCCTGTTGGTGGTGTTACTCCGCAAAAAGTAAAAGCTCCCAGAGAAAAGTCGATTAAGAAAAAATCTCGACTTATCATCAGAAATCTTTCATTCAAGGTAAAAAGTAGTTTTACGCATGATAATGGAGACGAATGAAGAATTTGACCGTGTGATGTTCATTATTAACTGTGTTGTTTTAACTCAGGTGACAGACGAAAACCTTAAAGCATACTTCCAGAAATTCGGTGATGTAAAGGAAGTGAATATACTGAAAAAGTCTAATGGAAAGCTTGTGGGGTGTGCTTTTATTCAATATCAAAATGTTTTTCAAGCAGCAAATGCAATCAAAGAGTTAAACTCGAAACCATTTTTAGGTAAGCCTTAAATCATGTTAATTATTACGTACATTTACGGATAAGCTGTGCTCATAGGTAATAGTAATATGGGTTTTGTGGAATTAGGTCGTCCAATTGCCATTGATTGGGCTTTACCAAAGGAGAAGTATCAGACAGATGAAGAAAAAAGTCGAAAGAAGAGCGATCAAGCCACAGAAGAAACATCAATGCCTGGAGAAGACAGCATTGTCATCAAAGATGAGCCAGAATCTGAAATGGAAGACACTTCGAGTCAAGCAGACAATTACGAACATTTCAAACAAGAACCAATGGAAACTGATGACGTTAAGGAAGAAACAAAATCAGAACATCAGCATAAAATTAAACGTAAATTTAAAAGCGATGCGAGTGATGATGATTTTACATCGGAGGTTGAAGAAAAGTCTCGTCCATTCTCAGCGAAACGTCCAAAGCAATTATCCAACGACGTGGAGGAAGGAAAAACCCTGTTTCTCCGGAACTTGTCATTTAATACCACTGAAGACGAATTAAAACAATTTTTTTCTAAGTTTGGACAACTTCACTACGCTTTACTCTGTAAGGACCCTTTGACGGAACATCCAAAGGGAACTGGGTTTGTCAAATTTTTTACCAAGCCTGCAGCAGATAAATGTCTACAGCAGTATGCCGATGATGAAAGCGAGTTTAAAATTACCGATCGTCAGGTTAACGTTTCTGTGGCTTTGTCAAAGGAAAAGGTACTTGACAATAAGCCCCGTAGTACAGACGACGATACGAATTCCAAAACCAACAAAAATAAACCTAAATCGGACAGCAGAAACTTGTACCTTGTAAGAGAGGGATGTAAGTAGTCCTGAATAATATTATTTCTACTTTTCGTAGTTTATTTATCGTTCAAATAGGCGATTAAAATTGGATATATACAATTTTGCTTTCATTAATTTCGTGTCAATTTTTAAAATTTTGTAGTCGTGCGACCAGGAAGTGCAGCTGCTGCTGATGTGTCCGTGACAGACATGAAAAAACGAGCTAGTTTGAATCAGACGAAAAAACAAATGCTAAAAAATCTGAATATATTTGTTTCCCCAACGAGGCTTTGCATTCACAATTTACCACAAAACTTTTCGGATAATAAGCTCAAAAAGCTCTTTGCAAAGTATGCTGGATCAACAAAACATATTACAGAGGTACGGTATCTTACCATATGTTATGTTTATTGTTACTTTTATATAAAGTTTTAGCTAATTTTATACTTTCGCATACACCTTTTTTGTGCAGGCAAGAATCATGCGGGACATGAAAAATACTGATTTGAATGGGAAAGGAATGTCAAAGGAATTCGGTTTTGTAAATTTCAAAGATCATGAGATAGCGCTTGACGCTCTTCGGGCTATAAACAACAACCCAGACATTTTCAAACCAAACAGTCGACCTATTGTAGAATTCTCCCTTGAGAACAGGATGGCAATTAAAGCTAAAGAGAAACGTGCTTTGAAGAGTAAAGAGAAAAACCCTAATGTCCAGACAAAGAAACAGAAAACACAAAAGGATTCGAACGAAGCTGATGCTGACAGTGATGTTGCAAATGATGATGATGCTATCTCCGATCAGCGACGAAGATCGAGGCGAGAAGNTGATGATGCTATCTCCGATCAGCGAGAAGAAAAGAAAAAGCAAAAAAGTGTAAAGAGAAAGAAAGGAAATAATAAACAAAATAACGACGGTAACGAAGATCGAGGCGAGAAGGAAGTCGAAAACGACAAAAATGCTCCAAAATATGCTGGACTTGTGGGTAAAAAAGGCGTCCAATCTGTTCCTAGTTTTAAGCCAAAAGGAAAGATTACGCGTAATAGCCTAAAACCAAAGAAGTCTAAAAAGATTAAAAAGATTCAGGAGAGAAGACAAAGGGAGCCCAAAATTCGATCTAAACGACCAGTTGAAAGATTTGACAAGACAGAAAAAATTATTGCGAAACATAAGCAAACATTGGATTCTGCCGGAAAGAAAAGCGATAATGGGAAAAAGAAGAAGTGGTTTAATTAAGTGAAATGTCTAACAGACAAAACAGAGATAGATGTATGTTGCCTTAGGTACGTATAGTAAGTACGTATAGGTACATGTAGTGCGCATTTAAATATTTTCTGTTATGTGTGAACTAATAAACTTATGATTTACCAACGGATTAATGAAAATAAATTAAAATGTTGTTGACGAAAAGGATATTTTTACGTGATCTGCATTTTATTTTTGAAAGTCAATCGACATTACTGGAGTTTTTTACTGCCAATCAATTAGAAAACTACCTAACTTAAATTATCTAAAGTGATTTAGATAACGTAAGAAGCAACTGGCCAGCCGCTGATGGCGGAAACACCAGAGACGGTCTTGTAGGTGGCAGCTGGGGTTCCAGCTTGAACAAGGTTGTTGGTGTTGGCAACGACTGGGACTCCGCTCAAAGAAGAGACTGGGTAGGAAGAGTATTGAACACCGCTCAAGCCAGCGTATTGAACATTGCTCCCGTAAGCTGGGACGGCAGAGTATTGCACTCCACTGACGGTAGCTGGGAGGGAGGAGTATTGAACACCGCTAACAGTAGCTGGAAGGGAAGAGTATTGAATTCCGTTAACAGAAGAAACTGGGAGTCCAGAGAGGCTGTAGGTGGTGGCAGCTGGGCTGACAACACCAAGAGATTGACCTTCTGAGGTGGAGTAGGCGAAGCTACCTCCCAAACGTTGAGATTGGACTTGGGTGTGTGGAACGCTCACGACGTGGGCGCTGGCAACAGCCAAGACAGCAACAAAGACAGCAACCTATGGGTTATAACATGGGTTATTCGTTATTTAAGTTATAATTTTCTGCTTTATGCCAAAAGTAAATGTGGCGGACTGTAAAGTACTACATATTAAAACATATAGCCTAATTTTAGGTACTTACGGTCTGCATGATGATTGTGGTTGGTTAGTCCTGAAGACGGTTTTCGTTTGAAAATGAGCGTTTGATCAGTTCGGAAGCTGAGAGTGAAGTGAAGATCAGTCCGGATTTCCACTCATTTTATATGCATCAGTTTTTGGCCAGTAGTACCCCTGACCAATTCGCAATCATGAATAATCCTAGCAAAATGCAACGTACCTCAACGTAATTCATCGCTGTCTCAAATAGCTGGAGGTAAAACGAACAATGGTTACATACGAAGGAAAATGTATGCACAAGAAAGCTTCAAAAACTGAGGATGTCCTGTCCCACTACTTATACTTGCTCTATTATTATGCAAATTTTTATGCGTATATCCAGGAAAGTTCCAGTATTTGGAAGTTCATTGCCGGCACAAATGCAACATTGAGCATATAGTCGATTATAATCATCATAATCACAAACATCACATATAAAATGAAATGAGCATCATCTTGCAGGTGTTGATCAACGCAAAATAACAACGGACCACTTGAACACGTTCGCAGAAGATGGTTTAGCATATTTTTCATTTGTGCTGCTTAATTGTTACTTTTAATACCTACTTGAAAAGGATAGCCTGCCAACATTACATTTATCACATCATTATTGGTGTGTTGGAAAGTTGAAACAGAAGAGGAGACACCCATCCCAGCAGCCATCAACCGCGACCTACTCATCTTCACTAAAGACTTAAATTCTGCATCTGCTCTGGAAAAGGTGAGTACAACAATATAATATGAACAACGGAAGAAAGGTACACCTGCTGAGAGAAAAAGGCGTCATACGTGTCGTAAGATACGACATGAATCAAAAAATAAGAAAATCTTCTATCACCACTTTTCTTTGAGGTTAGCTGGCTGTTCATGATTCCCTTTCTACCTAAACAATGATGAATGTGCCATAAAGAAAATATACCCAGCTATGGAATGGAATCATAGTCATGCTATTGCTTTAGGATAATTTACGATTTGTGTTTTCACATGTGTGTTGTTTGGGCATTCAGCATTGAGCGTTACATAATTAGTTGAGTTTGAAGTTTTCTTAAAAAAATTAAAATGGATCGGTAAAAAAGGAATTTATCATGAAATTTTTTTCGTTGTCATACATGATGAAAGAAAGAAATTTAAATTTTCAGGGGAATGAACAACAATGCGGGTAACTGGAAGCTGTCTTACAATGTTTGTAGTTAGGAGACGAGTTTCTTGTATCACTTACAAAATCCAGTTCAAGTGAACACCGAATGTTGCGTTGTCATTGTTACCTAGTCGTTATATACATCATTTTAATGTTGCATAATAATATTTTCTACGGGTAGCAGTGATTGAAATCGATTATATGTGGTTGCCAATTAAAAATTTATGCAGCTTTGAATTCAATACAGTTTCTCAAATTTTCAGACCATTTCATGATTTGCTTACTCCAGTGCTACTGTTTTTGGGTGGCTCAACATTGTATAAATTATGCAATAATAGTAGAGACTATAGGATGAAATGAAGCTTAATTAGAAGTGCATGTATAAACATTGCATCATTACTGCACTCTCTTTCTCAAGAGATAAACAGCATTCTTGCTTTGTAAAAATATAAGGTGCCTATTTTGTACTTTCTGTTATAGTAATAAAAATACTGGTGTCCGAAAATCAAATTATCGATAAAAATCGCAAGCCCTGTTGGGTTCGCTTGATATTTGAGCCTGCTGTGGAATTACATAATTGGCCAGAGAGAGGTTTTACATTTTAGCGTTTTTATTTCGAACATGTTTCTCATTTCATTACTTCCATATGTAACATTACAGACACGCATTCCCAATTTAAACACGAACATAATGTGTGTACAATTTAGGTTCATACATTCTTAGGCAATCCATCAAGCAGGGGTTTGTTGTGAGACAGGATTCTCGCAACTAAACAGGTTATTTATTTATTCGTCATTATTGCCCATAATCTATAACATCATTTTCTGCTATAATCTACATACCTAGTCTGGTTACCACAACGTTCCTTCCCCTTTGGACAATGATCATGATGTAATCCACTGACCACTGCACTGGCAGATTCAAATATTTTATATGGACATTCGTCCTTGAGGAGCGACTGGATGTCTTTTACCTTTGCAAATGATTTCCCAACTTTTACCTTTTCACAATTACCACACAAAATACCAACCTATTTATATGCGTTATAAATTGCGCTAGATGCCTTGCCAAAAATACACGTCAGTATTATATAAACATTCATTTTAACATTAAAACATAACTATTCTTTTTTCCAAAGTATACACTCAGACCCTTACTCACATTATCCTAGACCGTGTTTTAATCTTTGACATTTACGCAGAATTTAGACTGAGATAAACTTCTTTCTGCCGTTACGCCCCGCATTGCCCCAATATGTACATAGGATGATTGTTGAGTAACAATGCATTTTATTAGCATTTATTGTACATTATAAAGTCTTGCAGGCAGCCACTTACACATTTTTATAACAATTACGATACGGGCTACGTTGCTTAGGTACCTACCTTTGCAAGAAAAAATCTGAATAAATAAACAACCAACAACTCTGCTCGTGAGTGCTGGTTTGGAGGGTACCAACATTTATTACATTGCGAGGGCTACTACTGCTGGAATAGATGAAGAGGATTTACTACTACACGTCGTTTTAGTAGACGGCCTTGTCCATCCCTGGAATGGAAGACGTATAGTTTTAATTAAATGATTAGATACCTTTTATGTATTATATCTCGTACACGTTGTTACCTATATGACGTTGATATTTTTTTCACCAAAATAGTACAAAATTATATCATCATGGTCCATCGAATACCTTGATCTCATATTCTATATATTTAAGAAAAGCAAGAAGTGGCTTGACGATTTGTGAGGTGGCCATTTTTGTGTTGAATGTTGGTGGTAGAAACTCGAACCAACCGAAAAAAATATCGAGAGAGAGAGAGAGAGTTGAACTGAACTTTTATTTCTACCAAAGTAACCACGCCCGTCACCAGTTTAATTCTTATAATAGATTTTTCGCTCTGTTCTTTTAGCATGCACGTGTACTGCTGAGTGAAACAGAAGTTGATATTCATTGTGCCAGCATTTTTTAAACGAACATGAAGAATGTAACATTGCCATTGCATCATTCTAAAAACATTTTTGCGGGTTTCGCGTTTCTTCTGGTCTGGTCATGGGGATTTTTGGCCAGTGCCAATATTCTAGATGCCTCACACAGAAATGTGTAAGGTTACAGGTTGCTGTAAGTGTATGTATTGATACGTTACTCATGTTAGTTGTCCCAAATTATTTCCAAACTTTCGAGATGTGTTGCAAAAAAGAAAAAAGCAGTTTCTTTTAATTTAATGTCTTTCTTATCTACAACTACTTTGTTTTATACACTATATACCACATTTAACTAATTCCCAAATGGATGACGATGACATGGCGTAGGAGATATTTTGCGATATTCCAGTTATATAGTATTTGTTACATATAATAATCAATCTACAATAGTAACTTGAGTGTGGAGGTTGCGAGGTGGAAACAGAGCAGATGGCAGAGCACAGGAGATGACCAAAAACCGTGTACATGTTCTTTGTATCATTTTCTGCCAACTCAACTTCTTCAACTGTTAAAAACTAGAAAGACTTGCTTAGTACTCATTCTCCTTATACAATATTAATGCATATTCGTAACTTTCACTAGCAACTGCCACTTACAAGTAGAATGAATTTTTAAAATCAAGAGCACCACAAAAATGAATCTTATTGTGAAAGTTATAATGGTCGAAACATTTTAACATTTTGTTAAGCCATTAAAGTATTAAAAAGCACTACCTTTAGCATTTCATAACCCTAATAATAATTAATTTAATTAACAGAAATTCGAAATATTTACCAAAAATCAAAATTACTAGTATCTCATGTTTCCTGCCTAACGGAAAACGGAAAGAAAACGAAATTAAGAATAAGAAGAAAGAAAGAATAACATAAGTTTTTCGGCAATAAGCAAAATAATTCAACAGTTCAATGTTGAATGTCTGTGTTTTGATTTTTTATGACTGATTTTCTCGGTGTTGACTGTTGCAAAGGAAGGATGACACATTATTCGATTTTAGTTGTTCAATAACTATTTTAAGATTTGATTTAGATGAGCTATTTAAATTAAATACTATCACTATCGAATAGAAACTTCCATGTTTATGCCATTTTACTGATTTGCTTGCGTATACACATCACATAGTTAATTGGTAGTACCAGTTCCTACTCCCATTAACCCATTAAATATAACATGGCCTATCATTGCAACATTAGGAGGCATAGCGGTAACAACGGTACCAGACAGAGTAATCACTGTCGAAAATTTCGACTCGAAATAATAAGCTGTCAGGGGAAGTAAATACTATCAAGCTGTCAAATGAAATGTCTGAGTACTAGTACAGTACATATTATAGTATAGTAATATGTATGAATTTTACAGGTTTGTCGTTCATTGTATTATTCATTTATCAACAAACTTCAATGGTTTATGAACTAGAAAGCATATAATCTATATACGTAAACCAACTTTATTATTTCAATCTCACACTCAGTGAAATCAGTGAAATGAGATCAGTACCGAAATTCTATTGGGTTGTATTTTTTAAAAGAATGTAAGCTGGGTTTGTCTCGGATTGAGCCTACGGCTTCGGCTTGGTTTGTGGTACCTGCCAATACTTTTATCTCGTACCTTACATTCAAGATGATACGTATAAAACTACACAAATGGGATGAATGAATATATCGCCAACGGCAACTTTGGGCGTCATGTTTTTGGGCGGAGAAATCAAGAGCATTTCAACCCAAAATATATCTAGAATCTCCATGTCCATAATCTTACTTCCCTAACTAGTACGTACGTAGAACGTTTTTTCTGAACCCCATACAATTTTGGGCATCTCATCTGTGTGTATTCCACGTAGTGAAAATATCTAAATTATTATTGGAAAATATCACGTGGCTTAATTCCATCATTGACTTGAGAGATAGTTACTTCCCACAACACTTCCAAAATTTTAATAATATATTATAATAGCTAGTAACCAAAATTTTTTGATTTCTATTAAATTTGATCAGTTTGGTCGGTTGAAAGAGCATTTCCTTTAGTATGGAACTGTACAGTAGATTTCATGAATCTTATTTACTTCTATTTAAAAAAAATATACCATGCATGATTTTTATGACAATGAAATCAAACCTCTTCGTGAAGTATTAAGGTTGTAAATTATAGTACAGTTTTAAATTATAAAATACGCACACAGGGCTCTGGAAATCCAAAAAGAAGGAACAAGCGAATGGATAATCTCATAAAATTCTAGTCAAAAAGTTCCACACCCTTCGTAAGTTACTAAAATATGAAAAAATAGAATCTAGAAACGCAGAAAAAGACAGCAACAAATATACGTGAGAGTGAATACACCCACACACGTATGCAAACTATGAAAATACAAAAAATTCGTAAATACGAGAACTTTTTTAACATATATTTAAAAGAAGTGATAAGGATTGTAAGAGATGTCTAGAACGTGTGTAGTCTACCCTGAACCAAACAGCTTTTAGTGAACAATTTGGCGATAAATATCATACCGTTATCATTGATAGGTCAAAGTCGATTGCGACAGTGCCATCGAACTTAACACCTAGGTGACGACGCAAAGCATGCAGCATCTAATCATCATCGTCTTCATAACAAATATTATTTTATGTCAAATGTTCACACAATGCAATGCCAAAATATCTACTTTTTGAAATTCAGCATCACCACTTAGACAAGTGTGCAGTGCACACTGCACACTGTATATATCATGGTAAAATGCTATACAGTTAGATATGTTTTATATATATTCCTCCTATATTTTAGCAACAGCGTCTTTACAAGCGTTACAATAAATTCCTGTAAACTGATGACTTATAATACAGCGTAGCGTTGCTAGTTGTGGTAACAGGGCCCACGACTACACACTTATGCAAATTTGTTAAATGTAATTGCAATCTACTGCGTCAATCTTATGTACGAATGGTTAGTTAAAAGACGACACCACACGACAAGAGAAAGAGTATAGGTTACACATAACATATATGCAGTACTATGAAGGATAAGTATAGTATTACTTTATCACTATTACAAATGTACATGATCATGATTCGTCGTGACAACGGTGCATTGCCACTGCATCACTCCAAAATGGTGCCATCGTATTTCATGATAACGAGCCCTTCCTTGTCATCAAAGTAATTGTAGTCCAGGTAATCCTTATTAAAGGTTAAATTTTTGGCGCTAGCATGCCAGAAATACAGTAATATTAATAATATTAACTGAACTTATATTAGAGTATTGATTAATGACTGTAAACAATGAGCATCACATATCACGCGACAACATAATGATGATGATATATTATAGCATACACAGGACACACTACACTGCAGTTTATAAAGTGATCAAATCGTTACTCATTTTTTGCCATTTTTATGGCAGCCACCATGCATGCAGAGAAACACTCTTTGTTGGCTTTGTTGGCTTCACTTGAGGGTTGAGAGTATTTGCAAAGCGCAGCTTGACATCAACCTCATCAAGCTTCCAAGCTTGGCACCACACCACGACAAGTAGACTAGACTCGTGATGCAGGGCAGGGACACAGTCTTGTAGTTTGTAGTATGGCATATTTGGATATCTATGTAGTGCAAAAAATACAATTTAGGGATGAGACATGTTCTGTTGACTAGTGATGGAGACTGAACTATGGAAAAAACTGCAAAACTGACCGGATTTTTGCGTAACAAAAGTCGTCTAATGCATTATATTATGTATGATTGATCGTATAATGTTTATTGAGATGGCTTTCATTTCTTTGGGGTCACACCTTTTTTGGCTATAGCGTGGCGTCTCATTATATTATGCTCATAAGGGGATGCTACTGAAGAAGACGTACATGTGCGATTAAATTGTTAAGAGAATGGAACTTGAAG
>JAHZNB010006357.1:0-20085 GCA_027744295.1 Callyntrura guangdongensis
AAAAAGGCCCGGAATATTTATCAAATACTATTTCCGTCATTTTTAATTTACATTATAATATACACACTTTACTGATGACTCGGCATGTACAAATGTAGGTATAAACTAACCTGTTTTGCTGCTAACGTGAGAATAAATCCCAAGAACAAACATCCTATCCAGAACAAAGAATTGAGTCCACAAAGTACCACCCGAATCGAATCTAATATTCATAAAAACCGTCATAACGGTTAATTCTAACACAAACTGCTTATCGTTTAAACAATAGTTTGTTTAAGAAATAACTTTATTGATGCTCAGTGTTTAAATTTTTAAAAATTATTACGAAAGCGATATGGATCTGGTGTTTCTTCCGCATTTTCCCTTTCTTTTACCGCTAGTGGGGTTTCTTCAGCCAGAGTAACAACATTGTATAGCAGGAACGCTCCAGATAGCACCTTGAAATAAAAATAATAATATATTTGCAATTTAGAGGACCAGAACTTAGGTCTAGGATCTACTTTGTTCCAATTTAAATTGGAATTACTTAATAAATTGTGCTTACAATTTCCATTGTTGAAGTAATGATGCAAGCCTTTTGCAAATGAACGATTCCACAGCACGAGCTTACCATGATGAATATCTATTTTGCTGACCCCAAAATAAAAATATTACAAAAAAATCGCCCTGCAAGGTAAAAGTAAAAGACGTCAAAAAATTGTCAAACCCACGGTTTCAATAACCCCGTTACGTTTAGGTAGCAGAGAAGATAACACAACCCACGAGCCAAGTCAGAACGACTGTCCCCGTCTGGTTTTACTACTTTAAGTCGAACACATTTCTTGTCTGAAAGTTTGTTTTACTTACACTGTTGACTGTATAAATCTCTCTTCACAAAAACCACAAACAATCTATATACCTTTGGCTACGTTTGGGTACCATCAAATTGATGATCACTTTCTTGTATGTTGATGTTCCTTTTGCACAAAGACTGCAAGGAAAACGAGAACATGTTCTTACACACTTTTTATTATTTACAGAGATAGCACAAATACTATACTGAAAATATATGTATATAAAAAACACTTGACTATAACGAACAAAATATGAGCAATTGCCAACCCCTCAAGCTATAACAAAGGCACACACACACATAGACGCCACCACTTGATTATGCCAACATGACAGTGTTTTTTTTAGAGAACTCGAAATCCAAAGGCTTGCTACAAGCTTCACTTTAAAAACGAGAATAAATGCGGTAGTTATTTCAGCAGCATAAATAATCTTTGGAGAATTTTTTATAATGAACTCCTGTTTCACGGCTCATCGTTATCAGCGCTCGTTGGTCTGTTTTCATGACTTGTGTTATTGCGGTATCCATTATAGACATGTAGACACAGGGAAAGAATACCAACTACATGACATAGACTTTGATACAGCTTTTCTACGCCATGCTTCACCGCGTTAAAAAAAGGGTGTGCAAAAAAAAATCCTGCGAAGCTGACAGGAATAAAAAATGTTCGCTAAAGTAATTTCATAGAATTAATCTGCAGAGTCTTCATCTGTATATCCAGTTTGTACCCATGTACTATGGGGCTTTGTCCCATTAGACACAGTTAGTTACAGTACAGTGCTGCTGTTAGATCTGTTCGTTTGTACAGATGTGATGTATACGTACCTAGGGAGAGTCGCCAACAGTCAGTTGTCTCCGTTGTTGAATTTGATGATGGCAATGGCACCAAGAAAAAAACGTATTTTATGTTCGTTTGTAGCAATTTAGCAATCAACTTGGAATGAATATTGGACTCAAATTAACTCGTGCGAAGATCATGGCGACATGGTTTGATATACGAAAAACGAAAATAAAAAAATAGTGTATGGTTGGCAACTTTAAAGTTTGTAGTTTATACAGCTATATATAAGAGCTCTGATGATATGGAGTGCTTGCTACAAACTATTAAACTTTTGCAAATTCAGCAATTGGTTATATCCATACAGTTTTTCAAGTAATAATAAGTGTACATATATTTTTCGTTTCTACTGCAGACTAGAGAACTTAAACCACAATCAACCAGATTTTACCGATAATGTGACAACAGAGCATGAAACATGCTTGCAAATATGCTGGAGAAACAAGGAATTTCCTTGATTTATTGAATTTTGGATATATAACATCATCAAAATGAAAAATGAGCAACCACCTGTGCTGTATAACTATCCAAGCCCAAACAACTTTAAAAAGTTTGTAACCAACATTTCACAGAAAACAGAGCGTGCACATTATTTCCTTTCCAAACACACTAGTTTTAATTGGCAATGATGGGGAATGGGAATACGTCTATAATAACGCTGCTATGCTATAGTATAGCATATAGATACAATATACAGAGATCGGAAATGACGCAGCGGAAAAAAACAGTTTAAGTTGAAAATGAAAGTTGTTTGACCTTACTTTGTTATAAGTTATGAAGGTGAAATGTTTCGTCCTGTAATTTTGAGTAATTAGTACATGATTATAAAAGCAGTGAAATAATTTTTTGCATTCAACATAAAAACTGATATCCTGGCGTTGACGTTTTGGCAGCAATTCTTTGGAATACATTAACGCACTCTAGCGGATAGAAACGAATTGATACGCACAGACAACTGCAGCTTTAGTTTAAGAAATAGCTGCAAGAGGTCACCCATTGTCAGTCCAATTGGTGTGTGGTTGTTTTGTCAGTCTGTACATGCAACGCAACGGTTGATACTCGCAAAGCAAAAATTTAGCCAACGTCGAGATACGAGTTCATGTTACCCACCCATTATTATTGTGTATTGTGTTATGCAATCCCATCTCAAAAACTGAGGAGTCTTACGTCTTACCAAGTTTTGATCTATTCGCCCCTTTAGCCTTGACGCTTTTTATTGATACGTTTGATCTGTCATTGACAATTATTGTGAATCAATTATTGTGAATCAGTTCGTTTATAAACTAGTGAATCAACACAGTTTTAATCTTGACTACATATAAGTGCGTAGTTAACTGCTCACATGTTTATTAGTTTTGCTTGATGTGCCGTACTGTATCCCTTAAATATAGTAATAATTTGTCAGCAAGACAGACACATCTTAACTAACACGGAGACAGCAGCAAGTAAATGAAAATGATAGTGACCACCCAGTGGAAGTAATGAATACGTTTGTACCAATGTCATTTATGGGTGAAATCGTGTCACAAGTTGTTAATTATAGCACCAATGCTAAATTATGAGCTGATTTGCTGAATATAGTAAAGTGGATTGACTGCCTTGTAATTTACTGTGATAATATTTTGCTTGGAAGTAAAATGTTATGCATATCAACGGTGTGTATCAAACGATAAAAATAAGTGTAGGTATGAGTCAGTATGAAACATTAAATTGCGCATGATTATGGTGAAAGTTGGCATACAATAAAGAACATGCAAATGTAAACAAATTGAGTAGTTATTTTTTGAATAATAATTTATTTATTGCAATTACTGCATTGATTTTTTTCATCTCTTTTCATCTTCACTTCTTGTACTTGAGCATATATAACGCTTACTTTGTAAATGAAAGTATATATCGTAAAAATAATAGTAATAACTAAAGACTAATATTGTAAAATAAATCAAACACTGTACAATACATTGTTCAATCCTATTACTCTAATATCACAGACAACATAACTGCAGCTCATGTAAAATATAGTACATTCACTCCAAATCTCAACTGAATAAGACAAAAATATTCCGTTAATTCTGAGAACAAATTGAAAACGATAGATTGAACAAAAAATTTAACATTTTATAACATCACATAAACCTGCATGCGAAAACTACAACTAATAACTTTACAAATTATGTATAATATACAACAAGGCTGTGATAGAGTCACCCATGGAGGATATGATTGTCCATCCTATGGAGTGCTCACCTACCAAAATGATTGTCTTGACTGTATCTTGCTGATAGCAGTAGCTATACGCATTGATAAAGATTTTAAGATAAAAACAAAAAACTTAATCAAAGGATTTGACTACTTTAACCAGAATTATAACAAAAAATTGAGCTATAACTTAAAAATAAAAATAAATGGGAAATTTATACGAAAGAAAAAAAAAACAAAAAAGGAAATGATTGTCCTAACCAATAAACACAATGCTAATTTCACACACTTTCTCCCTTAAAACTGTAAGCCTGCACTTTAAACAATCTTGAAAGACTCGAGGAAATGAGGGAATTTTCTTAAGAAAAAATTCTCCTTCAACTCTGATAATCTATTGCGATTCACTTTACTCCTAACTTTCTCTAGTAAAACTATTGAGCAAAAGCTTACACTCTAGAAAACATATTTGTACACTAAAAATGAGATAACTTGATATTTACTGAGAGCAAATATTAATATTTAAAACACACTGCAATAATTACAGCTATAATATATACTATTTAACCTTTTTCGCTCCTAACTGAAAGATCATCGGTTTTTTTTCAATATTTGACACTATTGGCTAATATTCTTTGCGAGTTTAAAAATATTAGTGTTTTCGAACTAAATTTACCACGGTCTCCAGACACATTCCCCAGTAGGGCTGGACTTGCCACTGCTGACGGTGAGGGAAAGAGGTGACATTTGTGGAAGAGGAGACTCGGTTGGTGAGGCAGGTGGAGTGTAAGGCCTGTAGTCGCCACTTTGGTTGCTTGCATTACTGCAAGAGGAGCTTGGTCGTGTCACTGGAGTAATGGAGGGTGTTGGGGATGTGGTGCTCATGCGGTTAAGGGTGTGACCCAAGTGAACCATGATAGAGGAACCCAACTGGACATCGATCTTGGGGGTGGTTGCCAAAACCCGGGAGACTTCTTGGGCACAGTGAGCAAACCCGGAACGGTACTTATCGTCTTGTCCTACATTTTGTTGGGCTCGGACCATTTTGTTATGTTGCTGCTGGTTAACAACACAAAGAGAAAAGGAAAATTTAGTAAAATTGTAATAATTGAGTTACGAACAGACTCTCCATAGATCCTCTCCATTTCAAACCCGTAATAAAAATAATCAGTTATGAAAATTTACCTTTCTGTATTGCATAGTCCGAGAAATTGGCTCAGCAGAAGATCCTTGCTGCTGTCCAAGAGCACGTGAAATATCCGTAAGTGGAGCCATTTTCACTAGCTACTTTGTTGTAACTTGATAAACTTTTTAAAAAATCTTTAAAAAAAAGATCGGTTGCTGAGAAAATCTCAGGTGAGTTCTTTGTTGCAAAAAATTGCAAGTTGATATGAACTTTAAAAACACAAAAACAAACTTTGTCGAGGTCCGGTGTACTTGTTCTCTGTGAACTTGTACTTGGTGTGTCTTGTATACTGACTGAACTTGTAAAAATTGTTAGATAGAGTGAACTTTGAAAGCACGTTGTAAACTCTGTTAGATTATAAGCAATGCGAGAGGAGCTTCAAGTTTGGTTGTTTCTCTTCGAGCTCTGGTGAAGATTTGATGGTTGGTGAGGTCGCACGAGCACGTTTTATGTAGTGGAGGGTTAACCGGGGTGAGCATGCCAAAGCAGCCAAGCGTGTGTTGGGCTGACGGCAACCACGGTCTATCTTTCCTGTATCAAATCCTCTCTGTAGGGAAAAGTACCAGCAGCATATAGTAAAGCAACCCTCTACTACTACCACCACCAACACTGCTCTGGCTTCTGTTTGTAGGAAAGGGAGAACGGAGCAGAAATCAACCCCAACTTTTCTATTTGTATGGTATGCCGTATAATAATCATAACAAGCATACCACAACCCTATTCACTGCTGCTGGTTGACTTGGCTGATGCTGGAGCATGGGAATACTGTGGGAATCAGATGCCAGGTGTTATGCAGGAGCCCCAGTTATGTGCCGAGAGAGAGAGAGAGGGAGAGGGAGAGATGAAATGAAAAATAGTGGATAGAAAAAAGGCTCTTTTTTGTGTTGTTCTTAGCCGGAGAGAACCGTGAGAACGTGGATCGTTCCCACGATCGTTATGCACATGCTTCCAAACACACGTACTTACACAAAACAACTTTAGAAAAAACTTCTTAAGAAATCTCTTCTTACAAGCTCCTACATAATATACCACACATGCATATAAACATATATACATATATCTATGTATATAGATATTCATATATACCGATATGCAGTCGTTATAAATATACAAAGTTATAACTGATATGATATAATTTCTTCGCCTACTATTTTACAGCTTTGTGCATATTATAGAGCTCCATCAAAGACGAAACAGTAGAGGAGGTATACAACAGTAGACAGACATCTTATTACAAGAGTAAAACTACTGGTTAACCAATTTACTCTGTAAGTGGCTGGTATTACACAGTTACTTACTTATCCTGTGAGTTTGATACTATGTGCGCTGACTGATGCGTATGTACCTAGATGTACCTCATATCAACATCATCCCCTGTATCTGATTTTGTATGCATAGCCATGTCTCATGGATCATCATCATCATCATCAACATGAGTAAAATGGTATCAGGCAGCAGCTCAGTTCGCTTTATATAGATTATATAAAACCATATCCATTATACTCTATTATCTCGCAAAGAAAAAAGGTTCTTTTCTTCTTCCTCATTACAATTTAAGTTCTTTCGCCTCTCCGGCAAGAGAGAGAGAGAGAGAGACGTAAAATAATAATCAAGAAACCAGATGAATTCTCACACTCTGACTTGAGCTGAGCGAAGTGAGACCGAGAGTGACTCACTTGGACCTGCATCATCATGTATTATATTATATTACTCTGTTGATAATGACGACAAAGATGCTGCTGATGATGATGCTGTTGAGAGATAAGTACATTTTACCCGTACCACCGCTACTACCACCACTGCTTTTATAACCATTTACATTTACAACTTTTATATCGTATATAGGAATTTACCATGCTTGGATGAATACCATAATTATGGGCTTCTTATTACTGGAAAGGACATGATTGCCGATGAAAGCGTACCATTTTATCCCACGTTTTTCCACTTTGTGCTTTTACGTATGACAATGCATATATATGTGCTTAAGATATGAACATCATCGTCGTCGTCATCACCATCATCAAATCAAGAGGACCTGTGTGTTCACTCCATTTTTCAGCCCCAGTCCACATACACTTTTAGTTTGGTATTTTTATATAAATAACTTTATATATAAATTTACGCTGTGCGGTACACGCTACACTTTTATCATAATTGACACACACACACTCCGTTTTGTTTGGTTTTTTCTCTTTTTCTCTTTTGATTCTCTTTTTACAAATAGGTAGTAAGATGACGATGATCATAATAAATATAATACGACACAACACACCCTTGATGCTTGCGAGTAGCGTTGGTGTTGGTACGCTGGTGATGATGATGATGATGATGGTCGTGGTAAGACGGACGCACGGATGGACGACAGGCGAACGAACGAGAAGAAACACAGCAGCATGCTATTATTCATTATGTTCCCTGTTGTGTGAGATGATATTATTTTTTCGTGCTGTATACGTGTACGATGGCATGCATGGGAGAGTTACTACACCATAATAATAATAATATATACGGAGAATAATGGGAGCAATAATAAACACACCCAGCACAACATTCTTTTGCTCACTCGGCTACTTACCACCTTGCCGAAATTCCCACACTTTCCTCGTTCCTTCTCCTTTCAGCTCGTGTGGGGTGTGCTCCTGGACTACATTACACTTACGCATCGTGTGTTTATTGTTGTAATTGCGTATGCACGGAGGAAAGCATGCATGCAAGATGATAATGAGGATGTTGCGTCTCCTCTTCCCGGCTGCTTGCATACCTAATTTTTTATCTTGCTTTTGACTTTTATAATGTGGGATGTTTTATATGATACATTTTAACAATATAGTACGTGTAAGAGTTTATTTTTATGGCTTTCTGCTCGTGTACAAACTGCTTGTTTTCTCTAATTGCGTATAAATGGGCCTGGGAATAACTTTTGGAGATTTTTTTAAACCGGCTGAGTGCTTTTTGTATAAAGTAAATTATGCATTAACGTCTTTATGTATAAGAAGTTGCGCTTGTGCCAGGTCGTAAAGTAATAATTTTATGCATAGCTCGCGATGTGCTTTTCTTGATTACTCGGTAAATATTATAGTTACAAACTGCAAGTTGTTTAACGTGTTACCTACGGTACTACATAGTACTAATACGTTTAAATTTAATTTCACATTTGTCGTTGAAATACTGCACCTTAGTTTTACGCACATAAAGGGTTATTGTTGCTCGTCGGATTGTTTCAAACGAAACGACGCCAATTACGATTTTTCAACTACTCAAATGTGAAGTAGTCCTTGTTTCTAATTTTGACTTGAAATCTTTCTGATCAGCGCCAGTCATCATTGATCGTCGGGTGTTCAAAAGGCGAGCAAGTGCTGTGCTTCCTAGTAGTTTGGTTGTATACATAAAGGTGACTGTTGAACTGTTGATGTCATCTCATGTCATCTTTAATAGTGATGCGTGTGCGGACAATGGTGCAAGGCCGTGGCGCATTAAGATAACAACCACGGAATAATGCTTTCTTGTCACATACCAACCACATTATTGTAATTTTTTGACAGTCTATAGCCCATTTGGAGAGTACGGCTGATGCGCTTTACAAAGCGATCAGAGAGGGAGAACATTTAGCTGTCAATTTTCCTTCTCATCATTTGGTTTGGGCGCTGGCTAAGTAGCACACACGCGCTGTTGCTTCTCATCACTTTCATATACATATGACGTGTTACTACACGTATTCAGGTTAGCTTCACGCATTAAGATAACAACCACGGAATAATGCTTTCTTGTCACATACCAACCACATTATTGTAATTTTTTGACAGTCTATAGCCCATTTGGAGAGTACGGCTATAATAGTCTGTGAACACGAGTCGCTCAAAACATATTTTTGACAAAAGGGTCCCTCTTCTTCCTTCGTTTGCCATTGCCGGTTTCATCTTTATTGCATTTTCTTCCTTGCTAATGATTTCTTATGGTCAGGATAAATTCAGTGGAATTTTACATAAGAATTAAACGGGTGTATAATGTATGCATACCTTTCAAAGAAATATTTAATGTCCCGTGGTGGACCTATGTGGAGGACGACAAACTGAGGCAGTATAAGTTTATCTTCAGTTCTCGCTCGTCTTAAATCCGTTCCTTATTCAATCAAACGACGATGATGATGGGGTTATACATGAATGCGCGCATGGTATATGTACATCTTATCCTTTGTCATGCAGCCATTGTGTGTTCCCGTGCGGCAAGGTCTTAAGAAACCAAAGAATTTTCTTGGCGACACTATTCAGAAAATGAGACTTGAATGAAACCCTTTCCTTACTGCTGCTCACTTATATACACCTTTGGTTACTCTTTTCTGCGCGTTGCTCAGAAATAGAAGAAAACTGTCAACGAAAATAATAACTTGTATATTTGTTGATGTTGGGCACGACAAAGTTTTCTGCTTGTTCTAATGAAAACAATAGAACCTTCTTTGGTAGTAAGCGTAATATACAGTGTTCATGCCCTTCCGTAGCTGTATTTGAAATAAGTAATGAATATATGCGTACGTATCAATACAGTACAATGGTCCTGGTAATATGACCATTTTGTTGAGTTAATGAGAAATTCTTTGGAAAAATATTTTGAGCAGGAACGTAGGAAGCTGTTCCTACAATATATTATAAGCCCTTCGTTAGCAGACACAATCGAAACACCGAAAAGTTCATTAATTTTCAAAATACATACTTATACGCAAACAGGAATTAAGTTTCATTCAGCAAAGCCAAACTTTTAAGTAGAAGGTTGATTTTCTTAAGAAGCTCATATAGATTTTAATCTGTACCCGTGTAAAGCGTTGTAGACAAAGGGATTCCGCACACGCTCTTGACACTTTCCTTTGTCGGTTCTTAAAATGAGGAAGAAGTGTACTTTTTAAGTGTTTATGGAAAATAATTATGTGCATATTTAATAAGGCTGGAGACAGCGGTAGCTCTTTCAGTCTGCTAGTTCACTGAACTAATTCTACAGCTTCTACCAGAACGTCACTAAAAATAGTCCTTTGGTCAATTTTAATGAAGGGCCTCGGTCACTGCGGAGAAAGAACAAAGAAAGTCTTAATGGTAGCATTAAGCCAATGATCCTAACAAGTTCTACTGCATCAACTCTTTAAATATAAAACAATGTGCAAATGCCAACCGTCTCGGACTTTTGGTACCCAGGTATCAAAAGTTCGTTACCACTTTCATGAGATAGGTAAACTCTTGTTAAGGAGCAACTATGTACCTACGTTCTTGATGATCGTACAAGTCGATTTGCCTGTGGCCAATTTGTGAAACCTCGTTGAAAAGGATGGCTATTTAAATAATGTTTTGCGTTTCGCAAGTGTCACTCTTGTAGTCCGGCCCTATAATTTTTCGGTATTGACATTTTACGTCGTTACTATCAGGACTGTCCAAACTCGTTAACAAATTATGTAAGCAAGCGTACCTAGAACATAGGTTTACTTCGTATTTTTATTCAATACCAAGCAGGCTTACAGAAGAAAAAAACAATAAAAAATTACCATCAAAACTAGATTCTTGTCACTGTTTATAGTATACCTAAAAATCCTCGCATAAAACGAAGGAGGGACAAACAACCAGCAACAAAATCTAATCACTGACAGAGAGATATCGAAAAATAGTTTTTCAAATGATTAGCTTGCTCATCTTGATAAATCCTGCCAGCAGCGAGCGTACAGAGAAAATGATAGTCATCTAGTCATCATAAAACATTATCCGCGTTCATTTACGCCATGCAAATTTACGTACGGTGTAATCTTACGAAAATAGAAAAGTGCTAGATATGAGCTCTCTACGAGTTGCAATTTTATAATAACAATAAAACTGAGAATGATAGATAAAAAGATGTGACCTGATAAAGCAAATTGGAATCAGTTTTCAAAAGTGGTTATTCTCACAGTCTGATCAACCGAAAACGTGTTTACGAATAGAGGGACTACGACACGGCAGCAAAGAGAATTGACGATGATGATGATGATAATGTTGAGTACGAGAGACTCGCTACTACTATGAATTGTTTTGAAGACAGGGAGCAAAAGTAAACATTTACAGCAGTTGAACATGCACAGAGACTAGTAATTAGAATCGGCAGTAAAAGAGACGAAGGCGAGAGAGAAGGGGAGAAGAAACGTGAAAACTTGGGAACATGGAAATGTAAAACGTAGCACACAGTAGCAAGCCAACCAACAAACGAATTTAACAGGTAGTAAAATGAAGAAAACAAGGACGACGATGATGCTGAGAAGGACCGTTCCGGAGTTGGCAAAGTTCAGTGCGAGATGCATACAAAAGATAGAAGACGTGTGTAGAGAAAGATATACAAGTTTCAGCATATAAAGTTCTGCTGCCAATACTACTACCTATTTATGCAAGGTAGTATTAGAGGTGGTGCAGTAAGAACGATAAAAGTAGAGAAAACCTTGTAATCAATTCTTTTTTTTCTTTTAGCTTACATCAGTCAAATGAAACTGGACCAACAACAAAAATTGGATTTTTATGATCATCCTCAAATACAAGTGAATCTTGATGGGTATTTAATAAGACAGTTTTACAATTCATGAGCAGTCCGAACGCCAGAAAGCTTTCCCTTCCCACGCTTCCTTCGCAAAGTTGATGAGATGGGAGTATGTTATTACGACATGTTTATAGGAACGAATTACCTACAAAAAAGCTTAAGTGTATTTTTGCAACCTTATTAGGCAGTTTGTACTTTTTCCACCGGTTGTTGTTATTTTTTTCCATCCTCTTTTTTTGTTTTAAAATTACGTTTCTGGTTTTTGTTTGTTTCTGCCTGCAAGTCAGTCCGGCTCTAAAGTACGTTAGTTTGTAATGCATAGTGGTAGTAGTAGTGGTAAATAATAACAATAATAGAGGATGATGATGATTTTTGTGCCTCGCCTCCTTCTGTGTAATAAAAAGGATTTTTACTTGTCAGGCGTCTGCAAATCTGAATTTATTTCTTGTTATTGCCGGTTCGTCAAGATAGAGAAAATGCTACTGTTTACATTTACTGGTGATGTAAGCATGCACCTACTACTAGATATTTTTTAAATCTTATATAATGAAAATACGGCAAACACACAATGCAACTGAACAAAAACCGTACTATCTGATAAGCTATCTGGTGGCGTCGCGAATTTTCTTGGCATCACGACCACCACCACAACAACAACAACAATTCATCTCTGCTGCTGCAGCAGCAAGCCAGTCAGCTCGATAATCAAAGCTTTTGTACTTAAACCGTGGTATATACATAAATCAAGCTAGTTTTTCTTCTACAATCAGTATAATCTTTTCATCCTTCATTTTCCATTCCAAGGAATTTAATGGCCCCAGTCGTATGCCACTTTACTTTCTGTGCAAACATACAAAAAAAAACTTTTATTTTCATATAGGCAATCAAGTTTTAATCAAATAAAATACGGTTGGGATAATGATGGACTTTGTTCTAGTAAATTGTGTAAAAAATCCTTTCTTCTTCAGCTACCGGAGTTACGTCATAAACTTTCCCAGGGAATCATTTCTTTCGTCGTAAAATCCTTTTCGTGAACCCACAAATAAAAATAATAATAATATGTAAACGCATCTGTCTTGAAATCTCTATAATCAATCAATGTACAACTGTTTGCATAATAAATAAACAATTTTGCAATAAAGTGTACAAAAAAATACTTTTCTCTTTGTTAATAAATGCCAGTTGCCCCCTGATGATCCCACAGTTAGCATGTGATATCATAAAAAGTGAGTTTTTAGATGATTAGTTAAGAGATGATAAATGCAACTATTTTATCGACCATTTTGTTTTCGTTAACTGATGATACACGGATGTACTAGTACATTTTGACTGACAGACAAGGTACTTCCCTGTATTCACAATAATTACACATTTTGTCAATACTTCTCATCACATTATGGATGCTAGTAAATGTTTGTTTCTTTTCTTCCGAGAAACTAATGATTCTAAATGTTGGATGCTTTTTATCATCAATTTCAATTACCTCTGCTGCTGATTCTGCTGTGAACCTTGAAAGATTTCCAGGTGGGTGCCGAAATGTTTTCACACGGTTGTCAGTCTTTTACCTTCATTATGCATCCCAAGTGAATAACAGATTATTACGATGTGTTGGCAAAAAGTCGTCATATTAATTTACCTACCAGTTTGCGTGATTTCTATAACAGATGCGATGAACGGATAAAGGATGAAGTAACAGATCCTTGTACCACCACCGTTCTACTATCCCAAACCCAACATCCAACCCCGACTGTGCACAAAACAAAGTAAGAATAATTGTTGGTATATTTCTGTAATGGTTAATTAATTAAGCACCCATTTTTCTTTTACAATTTTAAGTATGATGAAAAAAGATATTGCTACTAGAAATGCAAGCAATTTGTTTCACAAGATCCAAAATAAAATGTATGTGTGAGACGGGAGTCTGTTCCGTATTGTCTTTATCACCGTAGAAGACATGCACGATCAGAAATTAATAATTAGGTACCATCAGGACCACATTGAAGCTGCTAATGTGATGGTTTTATGTGTAATTCGTCGTTTTATTTACCCGTCAGCTTGTTTTCGGCTGGGAAAAAGGAAAAGATTTTTTTTCATATGTGAATACAAATGGTGTGCATTGTAAAAATAATTAAAATGCCGAGGCATTGTGTATCTACAAAGACGCTATTGTTTCTTTTTTTGCAATTTTAGTACTTCAGTGAACCCGAGGCAATTTCCATAAATATTACATTGTCTTTTTATCGGCATGTAACTGTTCCCTGATTGCGATATAAAATTCAAATTGTAAAAATTTGTCGAAAGTAATGTATTTATAAGATACGGGGAAAACGAGCTTCTCTTTGTAAGTAGCCGTTTAATTTCGAAAAAACCTTCAANATTTATAAGATACGAGCTTCTCTTTGTAAGTAGCCGTTTAATTTCGAAAAAACCTTCAACTTGACTTTGGCATTAAACAATTTCGCTGTAGGATCTCCTTACAACCGAAATATTAACCAGGGTAAAGGAATGCCTATGCAATTATGCAAATACAATGTGATTATTATTACTGGCTTCAAGGCAATCTCCCTGGGATAGCTAAAAGCGTTGCAATTCAACTTTTGATAGTAAACCTACCACCAATCTGCATCTCCCGAAAGACAAGTCATCAAACAGCATCGAAAAAAGTATGTCTAAAAGTAATTGTAAACGTCTGTTAAAACGTCCTAAATTTAGAAAAAAAAGCAGAGAGTGAGTGGGTAATAAACCAATTACTATACACTCTTGATTCCTCTGGACAAAAATATGCAACGAAGACCAAATGTTGTTTGCATAACTTTCCCATCATTTGTTTAACACAGAGGCTTGTGTGTGTTGCTTTTTTTTCTTTCTAAATACTACCTGCGTCCCTTGCTTGGTTGTAACCCATCAACGTAATCATCATCATCATCACGATCAATGTACAAAAAACAAGATTACTACATTCCACCCTGGTTTTCCTACTTGTTGCGCCGAGTGGCCAGTCGTATAATCAAGAGCTGGTCCTTATAAATTGAATAAAAATGAGCGTGTGCCCCAACCGATTTAGATTGCGATTACACTTGAGGCAACGCAACACCTGGACAATGTGTTGCGAATATAAAAGCGTAATTGTGGGAACGGTAGGTACGTACATGTTCTCAAACAAAAACACGTCTACAGATTGGGCACACACTCTTGTTTTTCTATCTCGTTCTCCATATAATAATTCATGCATATCACATATATATAAGGTAGATATGTAGTTTACGTTCATTATTATCTCGCTCATATCTGGGACGAATTGGAATCCGGAATGACTGTTGTTTTTCCGTTTGTTATAATGTATGCATTAAGAAAGCAGAAAAGGGTAATAGATAGGTAGGCAATAGGCATCTATATATTTATGTCGTATACATTTACATGCATACATTTCAAACCGAAAAAATACGAGAAACGTTTTAAGCGTTTTAATGCTATTACGTCTCCCATAATACGCCGTATCATCAGCTTATTTTTATACCCTCATTTCAACGTAGTAAAAAATCAAGCTGGAAACCAGTCTACATAAAAAAGGTAGTCAACGCATCACTTTACTACATACTTCTCTGCGTTTATCAGGCTTTATCACACACAGACGGCTATAAGAGCGTATTCATTTACCATGATAAAACAATGGTGGTGGTATGAACACTCCAATCAAACAAATAACAATAAACAAAGGGAACTATTCAAGCACAACCTCTTATGTACCTGCGTTTGTATACCTATTAGGCGTTCACATCTCGAAAATGGTTCGTTCTTATCCATCATCATTGCTATCTGCGATATTATGGGCTGTGCTGCGATATGTACGCAAAAAACGGACAATAAAGTGAAGCCGAAGCCGAGCAGTCAGTTAGAGAGAGGTAGTGCGATAGCGAGTCAACGCAGGAGAAAGGAATAACAAAAACAGCAAGACAGGCAATAAGCCAAGACATTATAATAATGCAAGCTGTGGTTGTGGCACAGATAATATACTTCAGCAACAAACGAGCTCTGGGTTAGAGAGTGACAGGGAAGAAAAAAAAAGATACAAGAAGCTATATTGATAGCACGCAACAAGATAGATAAATGGATGGATGGAATGGAACGTGAAAAAAGTTGATTTGCTTGGCCTTTCGCATTGTTCTCCTATTGTGTGCCTCTTCACCATTCACACCTGTTGCACTTTCCCACGTTCTTTGCTCAATCTTTCTCTCGCTCGCTGGTGCTCACACCAGCAGCCCAACAACTCGCCTCGCCTCAAAGCAGCAGATTCCTCTATCTTTGCCAGTACAACTACAACCATAAAAAACAACAACAAAAAATTTATAAAAAATAGCATCTGACGTACACGTAGGTATGTAAGTACGTCGTACGAAACGGAGCGTTTTTTTCACGTTACCTGTTTATATGTCATGCAATATGACTATGACTGACCTTAAATACCTATAAACTCCTTGATGTGTGTAAAAGTATGCGTGTTTTATAAAAACTACTGCATTTAGCTACGGTTTATCGCCTTGTTGGCTGATTATCTGCGACGTATCGTCTTTTAACATTTTTTCTTTCTCTTTAGTTTTTGCTTTTTTTCTAGTAGAACAAATATGTAGCAATTACAAAGATAACTACGCAGATACAGTATCAACAGTAAATTATGTGAATAAGCCTGATAAAAGAAATGCAGTACAATAAATGCAGCATTGTTATCAGGAGAGGAGAAAACTTCAGCATTTAATGTGATACTTTACTATTACAATCTTGCACGTTTATGTAATATTATTATGGTAATTGAAGTTATAACATTAGATGAAAAAGCATGTGCTTTTATGCTTGGCCCTAAAAAAGAAAATTAATTTTGTTAATTACAATTTCTTTGGGATGCCAAGTTAGATGTTTTTCCCTACTTTATTCTCTGCCAGACTCAACACTGCAGCATCCCTGTGTAGACACAGTCGGCAAAGTATCCGCCCACCCATCGTCATAGAATGAATACGCAAAACTGCGTTAACTCTCATCAGTAATCCAAGCCTGATATCTCCTTGAAATGTTTACAAGAATGCGTAATGAAAGCAAATTGTTTCATTATTGCCATTTGCAGAAAAGAGAAACGCAATCTCTGAATTGAAATGTAAGAAATTGTTAGTACATCAGATGGCATATCATCTGCTTCTGCCCACGTCTGTCCGGATTTCGTGTGTCATTAGTAAAATAAGAATGTCATGGAACAGCAGAAGAATAAGAGATGAAAGAATGCAAAATGAGACTGTCTGCCGGGCAGTTTACCATTAAGTACACACACACACAACCACCACCAGCAGATTTTTTTATTGTCTTCGCCTTTGGCATCTGATACACGACGATGTTAGCATTTTTTGCGCTTTCTTCTTCACGGGATTAAATATTACTAACATGCCACACACTGGATAATAATGAGGGTTTTCTTGGTGTGGTATCTCGATGTCATGCCCCTCTCGCTTTGGTTTAGAAACAGCTGCTGTCAAATTCATATCGCATCTTTGTCTCTCTTCAGATTCACACATTATACGGCCGTTTTCTTTGTTTCGTTCCATTCATTGCCCATCTAATATACCTAAAATAATTGATGATACTGATCACTAGTGATCATGAATATCTTTTCTCCTCATACTACGGCATTGTTGTTGAATGCTAACATGACTTTGTAATAGTCATAAAAATATTATTATAATGCCAAGCCCATGAGACTGATGGTGGCATGGTCATTCGTTATTTCGGTGTGTCTGGTGTTTTGTGATGCTTTGTCTGCCCCATTCCATGCACAAGCAACAATCAAAGTTCATTCAGGTTTTTCTGAGCTTGCCACCAGCTTTTTGGCTACTTCGTCAGGAGATAATAATTTCTTATTCAGAGAATTATCATTTGCAAAAGACTTGGAGATGCAGCACTGATTACTAATAATCTCGTGTTTTAAATGCTTCATTAGAGTATGCCCGAGAAGACAGCGAGCCACAGAAAGACACTAACAAGGGACGTGCCCCTCTAGCTTTTTTCAATGAACGGAGAAGTATAATAATGTGTTTTAGTTTTTGGTTGGAGGATTCATTGAAAAATACATCTTTCATTCACGAATTTGACGGTGATGTCGACATCGACATTTGCCGCTTGCCACCCGTTCTTTCACCAGCCAACTCCACATCCGCATTGTAATTTTAATTTTATTATCACTGTAACTCCTCGGTATACAATGTAGTTTAATTTACCGATAAAATCTCTTTGTAGGGCATCACGCAGATTAATCTCTACTCAGGGATTAGATTACAGGAACCAGTTCAGAAGATCGTATGTGTTCTTAAGAAGAAAAAAATAGCCGAGTAAAAAAATTTAAAGACAATAGTAAGGCAGGTTGCTTCCCGTCGTCGTCTTAACTAAACGCATATATCGAAAAGATAATACTTTTGTACGAGTGCATTTAAAATGTGCACTTGTTTCAGTCCCTACTTATTATTGCGGTTCTTCATTAAACAAAGACGAAAAATCTTACACTTTTGCAGAAGGGTGCCCCATTTAATAGCACCTTTTTCTATATGTGCATGTATTGCAGTAAAGCTGATATATGCGCCCTGGGCCAAAAAAACGTTACGACCATTCCTTTCTTCTCATCTCATCTTGTCGTCATCCACTCTCGGCTTTCCCATCGATTCACCGAAATCGTGCACTGGCCAGGTGTCGACCGTCAAATTCCATACCTGAGGATTCATTCTCAATTCCATGGGAAAACTAAACAGATTGCTCATCTTCATCATCTTTTCTCCACCTTTCGTTCGAATTGTTGCATATTTGGCTAAGGCTGAACCTCATTAACATTGCCAGCATGTTCTCTGGTTACGTTACGGTTACGCTTACTACCCTACAATGTTATCAAATTATGTAGGTAAGACGAGAAAATTTTACGCAGTAAATTTTTAAGAAGAAGAGGTGTCCTTTCTCAGCATTTTATGAATGAATTCTACTCTAATCGTGAAAGTGAGCATATGTGAACTAATTTACCACACAGAACAGGTTCATTTTTTATACTCATTTATGATCATTCACAATCACGATCACTGAATTATTGCTTACTCGTCGTAAGGGCATTTGTCATCTAACTATTACGTAAAATTTGAAAGGGTACTCAAGGCATTTTTTGGGGAATACCGTATTACTGCACTGTCGACTAACACTATTGTGTGTATTACTATAACCCTTATGCAAAATCATGGCTTTTTAGGAAAACTGTATGAATCATGTCAAAATGTAATATTATTTACAATATATTATTCACGTCGTCTCCATTTTGTAACGCTCCATTATTATCCGTAATGATAATTACTCTTTTTCTGAGAGGTCATTTCCTTATGAGGTTTGATTCTTTCTTTGTTTTCAAAACTCCTGGTACAATCGCGCAACAACAGGTAAGTGTTGACAAGCCGCAGGTTTTTGGGTGCCCCGATGCGCGTGATCGCTCCTTCACAACAAGAACAAAGAAACAGTACCTCTCTCTCTCCGTGAGTGTATAAATCTTCTCATCATGTTTTCGATTAATTGTTGTGCCGTTGCATACAGGTTATGCGCAACAGGAATACGACGTTTGAAAAACAAAAACACTTGTGCTTGTGCCGATCCTCCGATGCTCATGGCAGTTATGCGGCCATCGCTTCATTATACATATTTACGTTCTTGTTTTCTTTGTGATTGACCTGCTGTAAAATCATTTCATTCTCGGGGTTTCTCTGCTTGCAACATGACGCTAATTTCCCAACGTTTGCACTGTTGACTCACAACAAGGCTTATTGCTCTGAAGGACACTATTGCTTACACTATGACTGACTGGATCAAAAGAACTTTGATAGTTGGATAATACACCAAGGTATATAACCATCATTCTTTCTGCTGACATAATTGGCAAATTGCGTTGTAAAGCAGAACGGAACAAACTTACTAGTAAGCAAACATCACTCGTAATATATACTTGTTTCTTCTCCGTTCTTTCTTCTCTTCATCCGTAGAAATCCTGTTTGGGATTTAGAAATCGCCTGCATGCCCCGCAATAAGTGAGGCTTTTATGACAGTGTCAAAATAATGGTCTTTGTTTCGAAACAATCAAAACAGCCAGCACCACTAGTGTGTAATGAGCTTATTGGCCATTAGCCTGAAAATGCTGGCCAGGTAATAATAATAATTGCACATGTGTACGTACGTACGTGTACGAATTGTCGATGATGTGGTTGTGGTCGATAGTGTTGTCTTTTATTATAGTACGAAAAAGCGCATAAGTAGGTACCATAAAACGGAACAAGTAGGTACCTAAAGTGTTTTCTCTTTTGTAGTTAATGGGATGATGATGAAGCCACCTGGAAGATCAGCAGAAGTATTGCATCAAGTGTGTATAAACGATTACAATGGTTTGACCAGATCTGAATATCAAACAGAATCAATATCTCGTGTAACATTAAATGC